>JAANSP010001223.1:0-16243 GCA_036850745.1 Homidia socia
ATTTTTCCGGTGAGCGAGCAGCACTAGGAGTCGTCGAGTAAAATTGGTACAGAAGAAGAAAAGAAATCAGCATGTATGCTCAACAAACTTTTGAAATTAACGCTGCATTCGCAGACATGTGTGTATTCAAGCTTGCAATAATGTATGAAGTGATGGTGGTAAACAGCAGCAAATATATTTTTGCATGTCTCTTCTATATTTAAACTGTAATTATAAAAAGGTAGATGGGAAAGAAGAATAAAATGGTTTTAATAATAATAATAATAATAACGAAAATATGAAAACCGTGAACTCTATACATGCTTCCATGCACCTTAATTCTTAACTTTACAATTGATTATGTGCTACTAAAATGTGGCGTGATGAATAGTGATGCTGATGATGGTTTTCTTTGAATGTCTTTTGCTACTTTTGCTTTTCAATTTCATTCAAGTTTTTCCCGAACCAGAAAATGGATTTCATCTCTCTCTCTCTGTGCGTGTTTTCGCTTACAATTAGAATAAAAAGATGACGAGGAAGCGGGGCGCATATATTACTATTATTAAGGCAGGAAAGAGAAAAGGTAGAGGAGAGCAAAGGGGGAGAAACTGTGTTTGTCACTAAAGAAATTAACGACAAGAAATAGGGAAAAAGGTGACGAGGAAGCGGGGCGCATATATTACTATTATTAAGGCAGGAAAGAGAAAAGGTAGAGGAGAGCAAAGGGGGAGAAACTGTGTTTGTCACTAAAGAAATTAACGACAAGAAATCGGGATAATACCTTTCTTAGCATTCATGAGCCATTTTTTATCCTATTAAAAATAAGGTGAGTATATTCTACCTACGACTTTGTTTGCTTTAACTTTTAGTAGGTTTATTTGGTAGAAAAGTGAGTGTGTGCTGTAGCGATCACTTCATATTCAATATTTATACATATTAAAAAGTAACCACCAACACCGAAAGGAAAAAAAAACTTAGTTTGTTCGACGCGACGGCAACTTTTCTAAAGTCGAAAGTGCGACTATGCATGTGTAACAGAATTCGGGCTCCTTCCTTGAGAAATTTGTATGACAAGTGAAGTGATGGGTAAATAAGCTACGAACAGAGCGAACAACCAACTCAGGAAACCAGTCAAGCAAGCCATTAAGATAAATTTGTTTGTTTATATAGTTTGCATTTATAACATATTACACTGCAATGAAGTGTGACATAAGAACATATTATGCTTATTTATATCACTTTTCTTTTTATGTACTTTTTAAAGGAAAGTTTTTTTTACTTACTTTTACTTTTAATCTTAAAAAATGAATAAGTTCCTACTAATGTGTCCAACCAGGTGAACAACAACAATGATAGCAACTTGCACAATCACTATGCCAGTATTATAAAATATTTATTTGCAGAGCGTGAAGTGGTTTCATCCATATTGCATTTGTACATTATTTATCCAATAAAGTATGTGTAAAATATTATTTTTCCTCGAAACATTCTCACCATTCTAAAAAAATTCACTGTAACCATTGGTAAACTGTAGTTTTGCATACATAAGTCGCAAGGCAAAAGGATTTTAATTGCCATATAGTCCTTAGCACATACTACTTTCGGTTTTACTACTACTAATACTATAATGTATACTTTAAATATCTTTCTACAAAATTGCAACCACGTCGACAACAACGGAAACTCTGGTAATTCTTGTAAATGTAAAAGTACACTTTCCCTCTTACTTGCCCACTTTTACCATTCCATTGTACAAATGTCGTCTTGCTTCTTCCCTAATCTTCACTTTTTTACTTGTGAACATCAATATAACCGTTTCTCACAAATGCAAAACATGTGAGCTTTCAATTTACTCCACATAATTCACACAAAAAAGACATTAATTTCTCAGGGAGCGAGAGAGAGCAGTCCTAGGGTAGAACAGTAAAGAATTCTGCTGTGCTGCTGCTATAAGTAATTTTAAAACTTTCACAATTATTAAAGATTTAGTTTTCTTTTCTCCCTGTCATTGTCCATCCTAAACTTTAGTTTATACAACAAACAATGTTTTTCCACGGAATCCCACAAAAAACAACAAAGAACATTGCTGCATGCAACTATTCACCTAAAAGATATATTATTTCAATGCACGGTCTTGTGTATTTACGTATGATGATTATCTGTGTGAAGAATCATAAGAACAACTTTTTAGTGTTCAGTGCTCTGCACTAGTTGTATGGCATAGTTTTTTCTAATATACGACTGAATTATTGTCGGATTTGTTGTTGGAGTTTTTAAGCAGGAAAAAACCGTTCCTCCAAGCAAAACACTCAGTGGTAGTAGTGTGGCCAGGGAAAGAATCCCGTGTGGTGGTAATATGTATGTCAACAAAACACCGAAATAGAGATAGTAAGTAAGTAACAACATAACTCAATGATGATGCTGATGATGAGTGCATTGGTTGGCGGCGGTGGTGGTGGTGCTAGTGAATTGACCATCAAGCCAAAAAAAGCCAAGTCTTAAGAAAAACCGTTCAACCTGCACACTAGAAATAAAAACAGCAGCAGCAGCAGAGAACTTTTTGCCTTTTCTAGTTGCTCCGTTGGTTGCTGCTGGTGTACTAGTATTTATTTTACTCGCCTGCTAGCTTGAGCTGAGCTTCTTTTTCTTCTTCTTTTTGATAAAAACACCACTTGTGCTCTACAAAAACAACAAAACCATACTGTTTAGTTGGAAGCAGCACACGTACGCGTATGACAAACACCATCGCATCCTATTCATACAATATCTTGCAGGCGGACAACGACACACGTGGGGAGTGAGGAAAATGAAGAAGTGCAACACGAGCACAAGACGAAATGCGACTGATGCTCCTACCCACTTACTCATTCTTTTCATCCGATGATGATGATCACACTACTACTCCTGCTACCACTGCTACTTATATTGCTACTGATTGTGAACTGATGAGGAGAGTGAGCCGTAAGAGAGATGGAACTATGGAACAGGAGCCAGTAAATAGATAGGTAAGCAAGTAAATACATAACAACATAATGTGTGTAATATTATGTGTAGCTCTCTAAACTGTTGTTTTCAGCTTTGTATGCTCATCTTGACGACGATGACAGTGAAAAGATAGCCATTTTATAAGATAAAAAGGAGTATAAACATGCTGACCATTTTTTTCTGGTCGCCACAGGTTTTTTGTCAACGTAAAATGTTGCTTATTTTCTTGCGTAAAATATGCTCTTATGCATTGTGTTTGCTTTGTATACTATGCTTTATAGCTGGCATAATTGCTTGTATTTTGTTTACTTTATAAAAAGAACAAAGACAAAATAAGGAGGAGAACGCTAATCTTGTACAATGTATTAAACATGGCTTTCCCATGAATTTGGAACAATAGCAGCATAATAATGTATTGTTACTTGCATTTGTTTATAGGAGCCATTGACAGTGCAGTAGGTAGTGTTTCATCAGCACACCTATGTACTTTTTTAATGCGTAATTTCATGCTTTCAAATCCTGCTTTCCACTTTCGAACCAAACACCCATTGATCATTTATATCTCTGGAACGGTATAGCAAAGATGGCCATTTGAGTAAATTCACCTGTTCTTTATACTCTTTACCTGTGTTAGAGTGAGAAAAGACTAGAAGAGAAACCACCTCTCTCTTTCTGGCTGGTCCTGCTACTAGAATCAACAAGAGCACTTATGCACTGACTGACTTGAAGTACGCATTGAAAATCTTGTTGAAAATATTCTTTCTTCCCCAGAAAAAAGCACACACTGAGAAGCAATTTGAAAAGAAAGATGTGACTGTGAAGAAGCGAAAAGATTTCCTCGTTTTGCAAAACGAATTCTCATTGCTGCATTTTGCAGATAGCATTAACATTTTTAATGTATTTACGTGTGCACCATATTATTTCACTTTTATTTTCTTCATCTCCCTTTCATGTCAAGCCTGATCCTTTGTACTTCAAAACAACCTTATTTATTTGCCTTTCCTAACCTACACACCCATCATCATTCCTTCTACAACATCTTTCATCCCATCAGTTCGTAAAAATATATATTATTATTATTATTATCCCATGCCATATCCCATCCAGTTTCTTGCTACTTTCAGAGATATCGGCAACGTGCAGTCAGAAATATTAGTTTAGTTGTGTGTACAACTGTTCCTGTATTTTCCTGATGGTGGTTGGTAAAGAGTAAAGAGAGACTAGAATATTATTATTATGTGAAACTGCTCCAAGTCTGCTACAGCAGCACTGTTAAAAGCATATCAAAACGGAAAAAAACTAGTCGTGCAATGTGTGTTTGTTATAGCAAATGGCAAAGTCGTTTTTAAATAGAAATCTATATGACTGAGTAAACATTGCCAAAAAAATCTCTCAGTAATAAAGTAAATGTCAATTTCTGGTCTTGAAGTATGTACAGGGGAAAAATCTATCAAAATATACATTGGGACGTATCTGTTCAAAAAAAATTGCCTGCTGCTTTTTTCTATTACAAATGTTTCTCTACCACCATTTTCCACATTCGCACATGACCAAACAAAAGAGGAAAACTTTTCAATTGTTTTAAATATTGCGTATTGACAGGTTCATACAAATCCGAACCGTTTATCTAAAAAAGGACAACTCTAGGCATGAACATCGATCAACCTCACCATGGATCATGCACGCTTCTACTAACTCCTGGTCCTACTAGATGGTTTACTTAATAGTCATCCAACCCGATTTTCATCAACTTTATTTACTGTTTTCCCTGTAAACTGAAACGACTTGTTGTTGAGTATCATGAAGTCATGGAAATATTTAATATTTATTGTTAAGTAGTTATAGTTTGCACTTTGAAAGTAATACTGTATGGGATGAGTGATGCAGCAGCAGCACTATATAAATTGGTGGAAACGGAAGGAAAGGGAGTGTCCCCTGTCCTTCTCTGGTTGCCAACATTTGATGAGGTTTTATTTTTTTTATACTTGAATGCGATATCACATTGCAGGAAAGGTAGGAAGCGTAAACAGTTTGTAGTAAGAGGATTTCATAAACTTTGAAACTTTGGATCAATGCAATCGACAATCCTTGTTGAAAGTAAGTAGTGTGTGTTTCATTAATGAAGAGGAAAAGAGAGAAAAAGACAGTGACATGTCATCGATACTCTCCTCATCATAGCTTGTTTTGTGTTGTGTGGAGGAAATGATGATAATTGCAGCGTTCAAAGCAGTTAGGAACAAAGAGGACTTTCTACCATGCTCTGTTCTTCTTATTATTATTGTTACCATTGTTGTTGTTGCTGTTGTTGTTGTTGCTGTTGTTGCTAGTAAGTAATAAAGCAATTATAAACTTTCACCACAAAAAACAAGCTTATAGAAAACTGACAGAGGGTCTGGAGTTGGAAAAGTGTTTTGTTTAAAAGGTTCATGGATACTACATATAAATGTTATAATGTTCTTAGGTACATGCATAAATTCACAATGTATAGCATGTGTACCACTTATCAGTAAAAAATAATAAAATCAGTTCAAGTGAACAGAAAACGATTACGCCATCCATCCACATCAAATAGATGATCAGGTTTGTGTGTTTGAAACACAGTGTTTTATTTCATGGCTGTGTAAGTGGAAAGAGTGGCATATGCATTTACTTGCCTATTAATACATAACCGAATAAGCAGTAACTAACTCGAGTCTCTTGAGCAAATAATTACGTGATGTAGTGTGTGTTCAGTACATTTGCTTAACTAACTATTCTTCCACTTTCTAGATAACTTTCCTTCACAAGGCACGTTGATTACGGTGAGTTTGTTCTAGACTCACATGCCTAAGTGTATGTCGGAGTGAGTTTTTTAAATGCGAATATTCTGAAAGTATAAAAAGGTTTGTAAGTTTCAAAAAAATGCAAATACAAAGTAGAGCAGTGGGATCGAGGTTTCAATCATCAAACCTATGTACCAGCAACCCAGCATCTAATTTTAATGAGAAATTGAGACTTTTCCTTTTATACTAAAAAGCGACGACGGTGGTGTCTGTCTGTACTTGATGAGTTGTTGTTTGCAAGTTTCCAACAAAAACTCGGAGGCTCCTCTGGGAGTGAAGATAAGTTCAAAGAAAGTTTTCAATGTGCGTGAAAAAAGTAAAACGCTTTTCACAACAACCTGCCTTGAACAGTAGTTGTGTAGGAGCAGAGGCAGAACACAGGCCGACCAACCATTTTCCTTCATCTCTGCTTTTGTGGCTTGGAGAAGATGGGCAAGAAGAGAAGCGTCTTGCACAAGCTCCCCTTTTAGCTAACTAGATAATATATTTAATATAGGTAGGTATCTGCAGAAAGAGAGACGACAAGTAATTCTATTAAATAATCTAGCAATGCAAACAATGTGTGCATAGACAAAAGACAAGAAAGGGAAAGTAAATGCGATGATGCAAAGATCATCCATGGCCTGAGATGACAATGACCAGTGGAGTTTCAAATGCTTTTTTCCAGGGAATATGAAATGATGATTTTGTTTATCTTGTCTATTGTCAATCGTCATAGTTCATCAAAAGATTTCAGAGAGAATTTGCAGGTCATTAAAAGTTTGACAAAATATGTACCAATTTACAAATGCTGGAAACGTAAACCACCAAATTGACGAAATCAACGTATGGAATCATTTAAGGATGGTATATAATAACATTACGCCATCAAAAGTACTTTTCTTCTTCTTTTTCATACTTTGTCTCGAATAAATGCTCTCTTAAAAATATACAGTTGAAAATATTGTTTGCACAAGAAAATGCATGCTTTACTACTTAAGTTTCATTATGAAACAAATGTATACAACGTATGGAATCATTTAAGGATGGTATATAATAACATTACGCCATCAAAAGTACTTTTCTTCTTCTTTTTCATACTTTGTCTCGAATAAATGCTCTCTTAAAAATATACACTTGAAAATATTGTTTGCACAAGAAAATGCATGCTTTACTACTGAAGTTTCATTATGAAACAAATGTATCCAGCAAGAAAGCTCCCTGTATTGTCTTTTATCTACCTACAAAGTCATGTAGTGCTTCTACATGGTCATATATTTAAATGTATTGGTTGGTATTCATAAAAATGTATGAAAAACGTACAAGGACTGACTTTTTAGTAAATGGAAAAAATCAAAGTGCACTTCAAATATCAAGCCATGTAGATAAAGATTGGCAATGGAAAAAAGATAAGAATTTTGAGAATGATAAGTAGCTTAGGTACGATACGGATAAAACAGTACAAATGACATTTTTTATTTATTTTAAGCACACATTTATTAAACAAATATTTCAATAAAACTTTTGTATCTTATAAATCAAACGTTAAAGCAACTTTTCATTGCATGGATTTTTACAGCACCCAGAAAACCATTGTATTACCGTAACCTGAGAAGTAAATACTTTTTGAAAGTACATATACTTACTTTTTATTTTCAGAAATTTCAAATCTTTGGTGCAACTCAATAGACTTCCAAGTTTAGCATTACCAATTCCTTGCGTTCACACCGCTTGCATTTGCAATATAAAAGTTTTCGGAAACTCAAAATACTACTTGTGTTATTTAGAGCAGACAGCCAGAAAAGTATGAGACACTAGCCACACGTTCAACAATAAAAGTGCGAAATGCAGCGCCATCACCACCCTTCAGTTTTTATTACTCGTTAAATGTGTAGTGTCTATAACCATCTCGGAAGGAAATGCAAGAGAAAAAATACAATCAGTTTACCTACTAATGCGACGTTGACTGTAGGTAAAGTTGTCTGAAAACGAAGAAAAAAAGCGAAATATTTTTTCAAACGCAATGATGACAGTTGGATGGTTCTGCAAAATGAGTTTAACTTCAATTTTATTCCTACTACCTAGTCCCTAGGAAGCATTTTGAGGAGCATTTTTTCCTGCATAATAGAATGATGACGACGGTATTTAGGCATTAAATGGCTGTTTCCGTGTCAAAGTACTCATTATTACGATGCTTTTGAAACTCAAAACAAATATCATGAGGAATGTCGGTAATCTCGTAAAAAAATTTTGTTGCCCTTCTTTTTTCCTGTAACGCTGACAGAAGGAGAACCATGGATGGGGTAATGAATTCACAAACTGGGAATATGTGACTGACTCAGAATGAGGGAGAGTTGTACGTAGTAGTAATAAAGTTGTTGCTTTCAACTCCTTTTCCTTCACAAATTACCATCACGAGAAACTCTCGAGAAAGAAGACGGCTGATAAAAAAGGCTGGACTCGCACCTTTTTTATTATTATTATCATCATCATCAGTAGTAGTAGGAGCAGCAGCAACACAGCATCCCAGATTGAATGAGGAAGTTCAATGAGTTTGAGATACGTACAAGGAAATTCGATAAGCGTTTCAGAGGAAATCTTTGAAAAAACTCGTGGTGGGGGAAATGAAGGATTATTTATTTAAGCCTGGAATAAGACATTGCGTCTAAATGCTGATTCCACATCTGCTGCTGTTTTTATTACGGCGCTGCCATCACGATTGTTATTATTTCCATAGCGTATCACTGGCAGTTTGGTATTTTCCAACATCACCACGACCGACCACTAAAATAGGCTTTAAAATACCATAGCAAG
Organism: Homidia socia; assembly: GCA_036850745.1. Lineage (NCBI taxonomy): Eukaryota > Metazoa > Arthropoda > Collembola > Entomobryomorpha > Entomobryidae > Homidia > Homidia socia. The sequence continues at coordinate 8,580 of JAANSP010001223.1, forward strand.
GTACATGCGGGTTTACAAGTAAAGGGTCTCATAGTCATGAGAAATAATGCAAAAAATATCTTATACTGAATGTATAACTTCTGACACTCATAAACCTGGATCTGTCCATTCAGCTGGAATTACAAGCAAAGTTCAAAAGTATGGGAAAGCGTCTTTGTATCAAGTCATTATTATCATCGCCACGTAGGTCACATTACACAAACGGCATTTGGATGTCTAGATTAGCAGTGCCACACACACAACGCATAATGCTATTACTACCAGAGAGAGCCGGTTACAGATTGGCACAGTTATTATTATTATTATTATTATTATTATAGTGTACATGCATCATCATCCTCATGCTTGGTCGGATGTGGTATTATTATGATGACTAAAGAGAGAGGCAAGAGAGAGAGAGAAAGAGAGATGAAGTTTATTTGGAGGATGATGATGATGTCGATTGGTGTCCGCAGCCACACAACAGTAGAAACATCAACGACATAAAAGTCCATGATTACTGTATTTGCAATTGTCCAAATTCAAAGCAAAATGGAAAGACTTATGGAGGATTAAGTTGTATGTGTGTGTAATTCTGCCATTCCACAACTGCTGCTCTAGACGCGCAGTGAAAGGGATAATGTGTGTAACCCGAATAATAATAAAAATAACGTTGCAACAACAGCAGTAGCAGTACACACCAACCAGCATCACTTCACCGGAATTTATCCACTTATACTGCTTACACACTACCATACTCCCTTATAACAGAATAGGAGCAGAAAAAAGAAGTAATCTGGCGTGGGAAGTATTTATGTAGTTGTTGTAGTGGCACTGGTCGGTTAGATTATATTCCTGTCTACAAATTCATGACCACGAATCTAGTTTGATAATCCGGGGATATAACGACATGATTGATCTGACTCTGCTATTAGGGCTTACCCCAATTTGTATCTTTTGTGACCAGCAGTGTCGTCAGCCATGAAAAAAATACATGAACAGAAGCAGTGAAAGCTTGATGAATATATACGTAACGTAATATATATTTTATGTGACAATTCCAAAAATAATAATAATAATAATAACATTATTGCGGGTGGCTAAGTTATTGCAATGTGGCGCAATAGTAACGTTTATCTTATGATATGATGAACTGATGGACTACTTCTTTTACCGTCAAAGAACAATAAAAAGGCAGCGTAATAAAATGACAAAAATATAAAAACGCAGTAAAACTGAAAGACAGAAAACAGGTTTTGTGTTCGAACATGAAATTTTTACTGCGTGCAATTACAAGTGATTCGGTGACTTGGTTGGCATCAAAAACAAATAATAATAATATTGCACAGATACATTTTATTACTAACCTCATCTTTCCCATCTTGAACTCCGTGACTCTGGCCCATTTTTTAACTCTTTTGTAGCTTAAACCGTGGCAGATTATGACGCCAAAAAGAATTTCACTGGGAAATATTCCACTTTCACAGCCACTCTATTATCTGTCCCTCAAAGCCAAGTAAGAGTATGTAATTGTCTTTTCACTTAGCAAAACGAACAATGAGTGTTGATTCTGGGAGAAATTGTTTTTTTTCACGTTATAATCTCAAAATAGTAAACTGCCTCATTTGTTGACATATATGCCAACATGGAATGTAAAAGTAAGAAGGCAACCAATAGCTGCTGTATAGCAAAATGCCATAAAACTTTGTTGAATACTTGCTTCCAGCAAAGACTTTGACGACGTGCATGTGTTTTACACAGAGTCTGAAAACTGACTACGCGGAAAAAAGAAATCATGCGAGCACTTTATCAACTTTCTCCACTGGACCAATTGATTACAATTTGACAAAATAAACAGAGGGATTCAATGCAAATAATTAAATGGCACTAATAATGCAATGTTTTAAATCGGAAACATGAAGAAACTTTAAAGCTTTCATCAAGTCATGTCATCAAATGATTTAGTATCTCATAAAAGCGCCGAGTATTGTCATCAATCAACATGATCAAATTGACTTTTAATTCAGCAAAGTGTTTACTGAATAAATTAAATTGTTGTTTGTATTTCTCAAAAAACTTGACATTTTTCTGCTTCCGGGAGATGTATGTACGCGTGGATACACACTACTACTACTCTGCTAATAATAACTGCTGTAAAAAATCTCGATTAAGTTGATGCTAAGTATATTTTCATTACTGAATGATTCATGTCATCAAATGATTTAGTATCTCATAAAAGCGCCGAGTATTGTCATCAATCAACATGATCAAATTGACTTTTAATTCAGCAAAGTGTTTACTGAATAAAATAAATTGTTGTTTGTACTATTTCTCAAAAAAACTTGACATTTCTCTGCTTCCGGGAGATGTATGTACGCGTAGATACACACTACTACTACTCTGCTAGTAATAACTGCTGTAAAAAATCTCGATTAAGTTGATGCTAAGTATATTTTCATTACTGAATGATTCTTTTCACATGCAGCACTTTAAGACTGAAGATGCTTCCAGAAAGATGCTTGAAAGTACTTTACTTATATTCATTCCTAACAGTGTGTTTATCTTTTGATTACTTAACTGATATTTATAATTTCCAACCATATGCAAGGATATCCCTATGTCTGTAGAAATACGTAGAAACTCTTTATTTTCAAAAGTCTGGTCTTGAGTAAGCACTTGAAAATTTTCAAATGCAGCCTGAATCTATTTACACAAACATGCGATTTACAAAATACATACTTTACTGAAGTTTTCAACTTGCACCTTTGAGCAGTCATCCTGAAATTAAATACAGCTACAATATAATTTTTAAACGCAAATCAACTGGGTACTTTTTTATTTATTCATCATTTGCAAAGTATGACATTCTTCATCACAAGTTACAAGGTTTCCAGGAAAGGAAGCTTGTTTTAGTATTTTAACCGCGTAAATTTTAACGTGCGTAAATACGAAAAACCAGATTTCTAGACTAATTTCCTGTGTCTTGTACTTAAATTATTCTCAATGATAGTTCTGTTTTGAAGGGTCATATTCCCTCGTATATGGCCAGTGGGCCTCAAGCTGCCAACATTGAGATCCATACCAATCGATAGATAATGATGAGAGGAACAAAAGCTCTGCTGGACACAAGACTCGATTTTGTCTCGAAAGTTAACTTTTGGGCCATTGAAGTTTCCATCAATGTTGTTTCCAATGTTGTCGCATCATTTGTATAAAGGCTTAAATATGTCATTATTGATGAAAGGTAAATCTTCTTAATAAAGAATCTCTCTAATTATAGCGGCCTTCTATTTACAGCAGTCCGTAGCAAGTCGGCTTTCCAAAATTTAGCACCCCTACCTCTGCTTTTTAGAAGCCTTCTAGTTACGGCAGCCTTTTATACATTGCAGTTTGCAGTTACTCGTTCGCTCGTCTAGAGCTTTCACTTTTTAGCAGCTGGTAAAATTAGAAGATTTACGGTATGTAGTCCTGTATTAGTTTAGCTCCCGATTCTTTTCAAAGGAAGTATTTTCTCTAACTAAACTGTGTACTTCCTCATGTTGCGGAAACTCGCTTTAAATTCATTGTCAAAATTGTCGTGAATAAATTTCATTTAGTGATAGCAAAGCCTTTTTCCAGAGAAAACTAATCCGGGTTTACGCAACATGAAAAATATACACATTCTCACGATGTCTTATGATGAAAATCGGATTATATTAAATAAGGAAAAGTGAATAAGAGCTTACACCATGCATCATTACCATGTACTACCAAGTACCAACTCTACACTTTTAGCAGAACAATTTTTACATATTGAGAGAGTAGAGACAGTATTTGCCGTTCGCAGAGAAAAAAAACATAATGCTTATTTTGTGCATGCATTACCCAAATACAATGTCGTTACGTAGAATGGTTTTTGTAAACCATAGTTTTGAAAAAATTACGCAATAATAACTGCAGTTTACAAGAAAAGAAAAAATAAATAATTTTTACACATTGAGAGAGTAGAGACAGTATTTGCCGTTTGCAGAGAAAAAAACATGATGCTTATTTTGTGCATGCATTACCCAAATACAATGTCGTTACGTAGAATGGTTTTTGTGAACCATAGTTTTGAACAAATTATGCAATAATAACTGCAGTTTACAAGAAAAGAAGAAATAATTATTTAAGTACCTTGATAAGGCGAACAATGTTGCCAGCATGAACATAGCAAGGTGGCACCAAATCCTCCAGTTTAGTTGAGGCCGACAGAGACATTTCATTTTTGTCCGAGGAAAGAATAGCAAGTCGCAAGAAGACACACAGCACGAGCAACGCCAGATGTTTTCTTTGTAATAATCTCTTCTGCGTACACAGAATGGTCATCGCCTCGAAACTCTCCTCCACCGCCACAAACTCCTCCGCAGCTACTACTTCCTCCACCATCGCCATCTCCAGCTGGTTGAGTTAACTTTCCAGGACCGGGACTTTCGTTCAGGAGTGGTATCAACGACAAGTCCTACAAATCCGTTAGGCTTCGTTAAAAACCTAAATATCTGTTACGCGCTTCATTGTCACACATCATGAACAAATGCGTGCATTAATGGTGTACACACACACCAGGCGAGAGATGCTGCTTTCATAATCAGATTGTGAAGTAAAGTTTAAAAAATGTTGAGAGAGAAATAATCTCAAGATGATCTAGATTTCTCTTTTTACCTTGTCATCATCCGCTGTTTTACTTGCAGGCGACTTTTCAGGAGCCACGTTTGGTGATGCTAGGGCGGGCGACGCAGCCGGGACTGTGTGGATCTTTGGTGGACGGGATCTCGGCCAACATTCTTCTAAACGAAGTTGTATTCCTGCAAGTACTGCGGCCTCCTCCTTGCTGCATGGTAGGTTTCCACTGACAACTAATCGCTGCATCTACAAACGGAAGGATTTTTTAGATATTTTTTTGCAGTGCCAAAAATTAACCAAAAATAAAAATAAAACTTGACATTTAATATTCTAACCTCCCAATATTCCGTTTCGATTGCCTCGAGTGATTCCAATTCGTGTGTATCTTCCTCCAGAAGCTGAAAAGAAATAAATTAAATCAGAAAATAATTCAATACTAAATATATTTTTATTTTACGATTGACTCGATTTTTAATACATGTATACAAATCAACTAACCAAAGCTGGACAAATAATTCGTATGTGATCTGCCCATCTCAAGTAGGGTGGACCACACGAGGAAACTCTAGCAACGAAATCTTTCAACTCTTTAATGACACTACTTCTTCCTTGTGGTCGACAAGTTGTCACCCAATCCTTAAAAGAAAGTTTACATTAGAATTGGTAGGCATGTCCCTTTAAATTATTAGCGGAATTCGTCTTTCAAGGAATTACACATTTAATGCATTACATTTAAAAAGTTACCATTCCGGTAAAACAAAATGAAATAATAAAGTACAAAGAATATTTTAAAAAATTAGTTTATTGTTTATGGTTTCCGAATGCATTATAATACAATTAAGGTACAGGAATGAACGGCTGCGTAGATTTATCCCAAATTGAGATTCTTTAGGTATCGTAAGACGAATTTAAAATTAAAATAGAAAAGGAATATTATCAACAGCATGAGAAAGCATGTGCATTGTATGTGACTGCAGAGCAACATTTTAAATACAAAGCAAAAGCAAATATTAAAGGTAAGTAGCAAAACCAGTATTGGAGTTTTCATGCTCGCCGTTTTTCACTGTATTATTCTCCACTTAAAACTGCTGCTACATACGATTGCTACTGCATCTTAACACCTAAAACCAGTGGCCACTGATTGAATATTGTTTTATTTTTTAGAATCAAGTATCAGTACTTTGATTAAAATTGCTTGCTACAAAGAATAAGCTAGACCGCATTGAAGCATGCAATGATTTTGGGAAAGTAAAACAGCATAGTTTTGGTCGTTTGTATAATTAAATAAATAAACAAAAAAATACAGATATTAAAATCACACAAGATGAATAAATACATGTATAAATGTGAGAGTTGATGTAGGTATGTTCAAAAGAGAGCTAAAATGTATTACTTCTACAAAAAGTAGTACGGCTCGATGAACCATGGGCATGTCCGAAATAAAGATGCTGTCATGGCGACGACAGGCTGAGCTAGCAGGAGAAACGGAACTTCTTCTGCTAAAGTCACCACCACCACCACCTCTATCATTGCCGCTGCCGGCAGCGGAAAGTTTTTCTTCGAAAGGACTAATGCCCCGCGAAAGTGCTTTCGGAGAATGAGGTGTAAGCAAACCAGGAGAAGGTGGTGGGGGAGGAATGGGAGGTGGTAGTACGGAAGGAAATCCACGAACTGGGCTTGATGGACTAAGTAAATGTGCTGAGCTCGGGATCGGCAAAGTTGGCGAAGTTGGAGGAGGAGTGGTAGAATAGCCTGATAGTATCAGTGGTAATGGAGNAAAGTTGGCGAAGTTGGAGGAGGAGTGGTAGAATAGCCTGATAGTATCAGTGGTAATGGAGCGTCAAGTGTAACTTTTGGCACAGATCGGGAACGAGGTCGAGGTGACGAGGGGGGTATCGCAGGCGGAGAAGGAGGCTCTATTGATGTGTCTAGGAAGTCAGGAAGATTTTGAAGACGTCTTTGAAATGCTAAAATCTCATCTTCAGGAGTGTCTTTAGAAGGAGATACTACTTCCGGCGCAACATCTAATGACCGATTACGACTTAAGCGTCTCGTCTTCTTTTGGTGCAAACTCCCAAAACGGAAGGACTACGGAGAGAATACAAAGTGGCATTAACAAAATTATTACAACATATCGTTTTGACGGAGCATTTCATTGCAAATTTTTCATTACAAACCTGCTTGGCTAAGAAAGATGGCGATGTTGCTGGCGTATTATTCTGACTACTTGGCCCACTGCCACCACCGCCATTCCCACCGTTTTCCCTGTGTAAACTTTCCCTTGACGTTGCCGACCTAAGAGCAGCGAGAGGGAGGAGACCAAAAATGGAGCTCTCCCTGGGCTTTGAGCTGACTTCAATGGATAACTTTTGGCTGTCCTCAGATTTTTCCACGCTGGCCTCTTGACTGGAGGATCTCCATTTCGAAAAGATTCCTCGTATGGTACTGCTCTTTTTAGTGGGAGACTGGGGCTGGAGATCAGTTGGTGATGTCGTTTCTTCCAATTCATGAAGCACTAAACTCTCCTCACCTTCCGCAAGATTTGTTCCAGACACACAGTCTACTGTAAGGCTTACCTGTAGGATACAAAAAAATAAAACAATTACACACTGTCAAAGTAAACAGTGGGGATATGTACTTTTTTAAACCGCGTTTTATTCTAAACACACCTGCCGTCTCCGTCTCAGCGTTAAAGGAACGGATTCATCTGTGCTTGAAGCTCTACTCCGAGATGAACCGGATAAAATGGAGAAGACCGAATGACCTGAATGACCCGAATACGCAGAGGCAAATGAGGCACGTGAGGCACAACTTTTCCATCTACGAAGCGCTAACCCCGTACTAAGAAGTCGGTGTAATAACAGTCTCAAAAGTATAGTTGGATGAATTATAGCTGGAAAGCATGTTTGGAATATTCTCACAAATGCTGGATCTAATTCAGGTCCCCCAATGCTATCCCGGCGACCTTTGTAAGGCAATAAATCACAATATTTTGTCCCTTCAAATGCAATACTGGCTTTAAAATGGGCACAATTTAGTAATAC
>JAANSP010001224.1:0-16236 GCA_036850745.1 Homidia socia
TTGGAAATCGTCTTTCTTAAGGGTATAAGCAGTAAAGTATAAAATTATGCGAAAAAAACTATGCTTCTTCTCAAGTAAATATTAGACTTTTAAGCTCTATAAGCTTTAAGGAAAATACTAATGAAAATCAGGACTAAATAATAATAATACTTAACTGGTAGAGAATGACGGAAATAAAATTATAAATTGTAGGCGTTTTGCTCAAAACAAACAAAAAAAATACTGCAACTGCAAACAAATATCTCACGAATCTTTTACTAGTACTGACTATTATTGACCCATGCCGAAATAAGATGGACGTTACTTGTGACCAGCAAAAAAGTATACATTTTTTTCCTTTCTAGTGTATTAATTAGAGGGTGTTAAATTGTGCTGTTTATTACAGTTAGGCATATAGTATCACACAACGCTTATAAATAGTGTGACCAATGTGATTCTCAGCTATCTTTCCCTCTCATTATTACCTACACCCCTCTTACAATTATTATTATAAACCATGTTCATCATGATGACTAGATTTTTTCTATTACCTTTTCAAAAAAGGAAAAAAAGTTAATTAGAATTTATTAAGAAGGAAAGTGTGCGTGATAGTGAAAATGAAGCTGTAAGTTATATCGCGTTAAAAATGTTTCCCTTAAAACGGGAATTTTTCTCTTTAATCATACTATACATTATATAACCTACCTATACTGAATCATGTATTCATTCAATTTAATTTACAATCTGCTTTAAAAATAAGGAAAGTGCATAGAAATAGTATAATACTGAGGGGAAAATGTGGTTGTGTCAAAGATTTCTTGTTAATCTGCTGCGGGTAGTATAGAAGTCAATGATTATGTTGTGTTTAGTTTTTAAGTTTTTTTCAAGGTTAGTGGGCTAAGCTTTTTTTACGTTGCCTTTTTTCCACTCTTGAAGCTACTTACATTCCGTCACCAGCAATATAACAAAATAAATTATGATTAAGTATTTACTTGGTTGCTACAAAAGCTTAAACTGGATTCAAAAATCCAGAATGTGTTCTGACTGAAGGCTGCTCTCTCTGAAATTGATAAACAAAATATAGACTCAAAAAGGAAATGGTGAAATAAATAGGTTGCGTAGTTGAGGGCTAGATTGAACAGAATTGAGATTTTTGAGCAAATTGTTTTGTGGTCATATTGGAGTAACTTTTGGCTTGGCGGCGATCTGATTATTTTTATGAAGGAACATTCACCACACTGCATGTTCTGCTAGTGCTAACCTATTTAAATCATTGATGATATTTATTAAAAAATTTGAAACAAGTTAATGCTACAAAAGCTTAAACTGGATTCAAAAATCCAGAATGTGTTCTGACTGAAGGCTGCTCTCTCTGAAATTGATAAACAAAATATAGACTCAAAAAGGAAATGGTGAAATAAAAAGATTGCGTAGTTGAGGGCTAGATTGAACAGAACAATTGAGATTTTTGAGCATTGTTTTGTGGTCATATTGGAGTAACTTTTGGCTTGGAGGCGATCTGATTATTTTTATGAAGGAACATTCACCACACTGCATGTTCTGCTAGTGCTAACCTATTTAAATCATTGATGATGATATTTATTAAAAAATTTGAAACAAGTTAACCGGTTGGAAAAATAGGCTTTATATTAAGCAACATAAATAATAACGAAAATACACTTTTTCCTTGCTCTCTGTAATCATAATAAAAATAATATTCCGTAACTTGCCAAAATATTATTAATTTATGTGGTGTATAGCTTAATATTCTGTAAGGTTGTTCTTCCTTGTATACATGTGCTTTTTACATTTCATACAGTAAATTATAAAAATGTTTATTTATTGAGTGTGTTCTGAAGAGTAGTGTGATTAGTTAACGAAAATTGATTTCTCTAGCGGTAAAAAGAAAATGCAATCGGTTTGATTTTATTCCTTTTTCAACAAGCTATATAGCATTTTGGTAGCATTAAAACTGGTTTAAAATTACAAAATCTGTAGGTATGTATGAATGAGAATTGAGAATAATATGATAAATGATTATATGAGATGCACTTGATGCTTATGTATAAAGAATAAGTTTAAAAATAAGAAGAAATAAATTATAAAGATAAGGGAATGCAAAAAATATAATTAAACAAATAAAGAATAAAATGGTTAAAACACAACAACGAATTTATCACGAGTTTAAATAATCATTTTTTATTTATTTTAGATAAACTATGCGTCACAATCACAATTTCTTGATTTTTTTTAAATATGCATATATTTTCATATCGTCATTTTAATACATAATTAATTTATGGGGAAATACATGTTTCATTTAGCACGGTAAAAAAGTAAATTAATTAAATAACGAGATTATCATGTATGTACTTTTGATTGCATTGCGGAAAGACTAATCTATCGTTATTATGTCCTCTTCGTTGGGTGGTGTTCTACTAGAGAGCCAGTTGTCAACTCTTGTATACAAGTCAGCTTTGTTGCTGATGTTACAAGTAGAAGGATCCACTTTGACTTCTTGCTCTTCATCATCTGATAAACTGATGTACTCTACAACTTTTGGGGCCGCTTTCTCTGCAGTGGTAGTCTCCATGTTTAATGGTCTAGATATATGTGAGGATATTGGCTCCCTAACATTGATACTCTTATACTTACTCATCCACTTTTGAAACTTTTCATTAATTTGAGGGACATGCGAGGAACCAGGCTCATTTTCGGGCTCTGTTTTAATTGTTCCCAAAACATCTAAATGTAATCTCTCATCGGGATTCCTTTCTCTTGCTTTCTCTTCATGGAGTATTTGCAGTTTTGTTTAGCACATCTGTTTCATCCGAGGTACAACTTTCACCACCATCTTCTTGGCTTGGTGGTAAGATACGGGGTGGTGGTGGTGGTAGCGAATTATTGTTGAGTGGTGAAAGTGGTGTTTCTCGTACTGCTTTGACAGGAGCAGGTTCTTGCTTTGAATTTGAGCTCTCATCTTGATTTTCTCTCTCCTGTTTTTGGTTCCGATTTACTGGCTGTCTTCTGACTTTCTTTCTTTTGATTGCACGCCCGTCATTGTCATCAGATCCTTCGTCATAGTACACGGGAGCTGTAGAGAGTAGTCTTTTGGACTTTCTCATTTGTTTATTTCCCTGCTTCTTGACTCCAACAGTATCGGCCCCATCAAATTGCTCATTTTTAGTGCGTCGCTGACTACCTAATAGTCTCCTTCCACCTCTTAATTTAATCCTGTCCGCCAAGCTTCCTTTCTCTTCAGAGCTCTTCTTATTGAGCGAAAATCTATTTGTTACTGGAAAACCTGCTTCTTGTAAAGCATGAACACGCATGTGAAGTCCTAAATTTCGAAATTTCTTATGGCAAATGGAACAATTCTGCACGTATCGTTTCCCCTTCTTGTTCTCATGTGCCTTTATATGGGCAGCGTATTCGGAAGCTCCCTTGAAATGCTTTTTGGCTGCACAGTACTTGCAATATTTCTTGTACAATGTCAATTTGAAATGTATTTGAACTCGGTGATTGTTGAGAGTATCTTTATCCTTGAAAATCCTCTCGCAATCTGAACAAAATTGCATGTTTGGATCATGCCGTGCGATAACGTGAGTTTGAAGGGCAGTAAATGAGCTGACAGACAGATTGCAAATGTTACAATCATATTTTTTTGTTCCAACTGAATCTGCTACCTGATTGACATTTCTATTATTTGTATTGTCTACTGCTGGTGTGGTAGGATTAATAAAAGCAGCTTCTGGTGAAGCATTTGATTTTTTAACAACAGATTGCTTTTGACAGATTCCTGTCCGAATATGCTTCTTCCGAGCGGTGTCGCTTGTAAAGATAACGGGGCATTTTGAACACTTGAGGGCAGGTGCTTTGACACCCAAGTGGGCTGCATAAAAATGAGCCCGGTAGTTAAAGTAAGTGGCCAGCACTTCTGAGCAACGAGGACACTTGATATTTTTAACTACCGATGAGCCAGGCTCCTTGTGCTCCTTAAGCTCGTGATTGGCAAGAAGTGCCGGGCCATTGCAAAACACTCCACAGAAGCTACATGGATGATTCAGGTGGAACTGGTTGTGAAGTAAAAGTTGCTCTGCATTATGAAACTTTTTTACGCAGCCAGCAACACGGCATTTAGCCACTCGCTTCTGGTAGGGTCCACGACTTCCAGTTTTGACTGATGATAAAGTGGCATTTTCCACCACATTATTTTGTTGTGGTAGTTGTTTTGCGGACCCGTTGATATTATTTTCCTCAGTCTCATCAAGATGAGAAATATTTTCAGGGGTTTTACGGGAATGGCCATTAGTCGAATGCTGCATGAATAGTTCTTTATTCATAAACTTTGCATTACAGCCCTTTACAGGACAGGTATACGCTGTTTTTCTAATTTTGAACACTTTTTGTGGAGGAGGGTCATTTGCAGATGTACTTTTCGGCTTGTAATGCGCTGTAACGTAATGAGCATTCAAATTTACTCGGCTGAAATGCTTTTCCCTGCAAACTTTGCACGTGAATACTCTTCTCATCACTTTTAGTTCTTTAACAGGCGTTGGAGTAGTTTCATTTTCATTGTCCAGTTGATCCATTTCTGAACTTTCTCCATATGATGACCCTGGAGATTGTGCAGAGTTCAGTGATACACCGCTATCCTCAACACTAGGACGGTGCTCAGGTTGCGATTGCTCTTTCCTGTTTTTTGCAAATCAAATATTGATAAGTGATTAGGTACGCTATTTACGTAGGTAAACGTGTATTATGTACATATGTTGCATGCAAATGGCTTATGATCACCAATTTTACTTACGTTTTAAGAACTTCACGAGAATGTTTGTCAGGAATCCGTTGAAGGGACACAAACGGAAACTTTTTCATTTTTTCAGCTAAATGCACAAACAAAATAAAAACATTACAATCATCAAGCTTGAGTAGACTAATAGGTATTTACAATGCAATTAAGTAAAAGTATTTACATTTTGCTGAAATTTCATCTTTAAGCAAGTCAATAAGCTTAAAAAAATGATGAGAATCCTGGTTCTCTAGAATCCATTTTTCATGCAGCCGCATTTTTGCATTCCTGCAATCGTCATTCTGATTAGCAAAATGGTTAAAGTCATCCAACGCCTGAACTTTTAACTGAAGCTGTAGTCTCATATAATCCATTTTTGAGTAAAGGTTGCATATGGGATCGACCAAGTTACTCTTGCACTGATCACAAATGCTTCCAGAGATAAGAGCATCCCAACGCGTGTGAACATTTCTGGGGGTATCTTCATTGTCATAAAATAAATTCAAACTGGCCAATGGTATTCGGAGATATGTTGCAATTATTCTTAAAAATTTCTTGCATAACTCTCCATTATGATTTGCGTGTGCTACTTCCCCATCATCTTGCTGATTATCATCATTCCTCAAAATATTTTCGTTGCTTGACACACACTCCCGAAAACACAAGAGGCAGTGACCTTTCATGTCTATTAAATCGTCTATCGGAATGTCTGCCATGATGAATTGCTCACTTTACATCCGGTACTTAAAAGAAACCTGTCAGTAAGAATCCATAGTTCATTGAGTTCATTTCACACGGCAAATAATGGTACAACTAGTTGCTGAACACACGGGTGCAAGACAAATACTGTTGTTCTATTTTTATGGTAATGATTGTAGATGGGTATTATGAACAAGTATTATAAACAAAAATTCACCACACAAATAAAAACCGCACAAATGCCGCTTATGATAACACAAGATGTATACCACGCTACACTTTTTTACACTTGTTTGTTCTCTTACACAAAAAACAAGACTATGAATATATGAACACTTTTTTAATTAACAAAGTACTTCAATCAGAGATTTTGAGAGCACAATATAATTATCAATCTTTTTGGTCCCTCATAAATAAATAAATACTTTTTGTTTCGTATAGTTTTTTCGTCTATAGTTCTCTTTGATTATAAAAAACTATATCACAAACACCACTCCAGTAGCTGTTATTCTACATTGTTTAAGATAATGTTGATTCGACACCAGTTTCTCTTTTGGCTTCGTCCTCTATTTTAGCTCTGCTACTGCTGCTGTCTGTGAGAAACAAAAATGGAACGAATATTTTTAGTTGTAATTTTTATTATTTCATAGCACCACAAAGCACTGCTGGAGAGTTTCAAAGGATTGGCACATTTTGCTAGATAAAGCATTATAGTAATTACCATCTACTTATGTAGTTTTCAATTTTGCAACAACATGTCAACTGATGATTCAGCCTGTAGGTTACTGAGGTAGGTTTATTATTCGTATAAAAATCAACCCTTTGAAAAACACATAGTATCTATGTATCTGTTTTGATGATATACATACATATAACAATAGAGTACTAAATTTCAAAGGATTGGCACATTTTGCTAGATAAAGCCTTATAGTAATTAGTAATTAATATCTACTTATCATGTAGTTTTCAATTTTGCAACAACATGTCAACTGATGATTCAGCCTGTAGGTTACTGAGGTAGGTTTATTATTCGTATAAAAAATCAACCCTTTGAAAAACACATAGTATCTATGTATCTGTTTTGATGATATATATATAACAATAGAGTACTAAACCAACCTGCTACAGCAATGTAAACTATTTTGTTGTTGAAAAGGGCCTTGCCTGTTGAAATAATGCAATATTGTTGTGCATAGGTAAATATGTAGTGTATGATGAATACGTATGCACGAATGATATCAAATGAAACTCATCATGAGAGAGTCCATTGTCCAATGCAGCTCACTCGAGTGAGATCTCTCTTTTCAATTTGCTTTTGTGATAATATCTTAGCATGTAAATACTTGGGTACACACATTTTTATTTTCGTTTTGTAGCCAACATACAAACAATGTTCATACACTGGTTTTATGAATCCCAATAACCACAACTTCCTTACAGCCATGAACAAAATAAACACGACTCGGTGAACGGACTGAATTTTGAAGCAACATACCATGCGGAACATCATAATGATTTTCCCCTTACGGTTACAAGGCACCGACTAGAACTTTCTTCTAAGAAAATGCTTAGTACGCATACTCACAATTTTCATGCAGCTACAGAGTTATATAATGCAATAATATTCGGGTTGAATTTTTGGCGGTACCTATGTAATTTAACCCAAAAACGTTATGAAGTGATTGTGATCATCATGATCTCACTCAAAAGAAATCAAATATGAAGTTTATATGAGAATATATGGTGATATGGAAATGCAATAGAAACAATGTACTGCATGAGATATAGATGATGGTTTCGGTCAGACACTTTTTGTGTGTGTTCAAAACAGACAAACCAAATGAATATCATTGGTAGCTTGCTTGTAGACAGAAATGTGATGTAAGGAAGGATGCTCTAGAGAGTCTAGAGCCTTTGTCGCCCGGTAGGTAGTTAATACATATATATTGCCTAATATGTATCTATAACTTTTAAAGTTAATCCTTTCCATCAACACAACCGCTTCTATGCGAAATAAACCGTGCAAAACCTAAATTACCAGATAATCAGTGCAAAAAATGAAATGAAAAATGAAGATTAAACGAAAAAGAACATTTTCAATTTACACACAAAGTGTGGTAGAGCACAGAGCAAAAAAAGATCTGCATTACATAAATGTTGCCTGTTTAAGAAAACAAATGTGAAGAGAAAAGGAATCGTCATAAGCTTAAGCTTTTTTAAATACTAACTTTCCACTAACATTACTTCCAATGTGTTAATAGGAAGAAGTATACTAGAGACAAGTTACTTGTGTAGTCTCTTGAAAATATGGTGGCTCCTGTGGTGAATATGAATGACAAAAAAGAAATCAGGCACAAAATCTCTCGTGAATGGTCGCAAGTCGTTTGTGTGTGGTGACGATACTTAAACATTAACAAATACTTTTGGCCGACAACTGTGCCAGCAGAAGCAGTTAATATGTCCTCGAGGTTATAAATATTGGCAACAGCGGTTTTAATGACATACAATTCATTTCGTTTTCACTCCAACCATTCCGACTCTTTCATTCAATACAAATTATTCAGTATATTATGTACATCGTTAGTATGATGATGACTAATTGAAAAGTTATGAATGTAATAAATAATTTAATAATAATAACGCACCTATATGAATATTCTCACCATACGTAATAATCCGTGGATTAGTAATGTACACTACAAGCACTCACTGATCATCCTCGGAACTGAAACTTTTGATACGACGCGTATTTATTTCCTGTGTTTTTACTTATGCTGACTGGGTACATTTTTCGTTATTCGTGGACGAAAAAATGAATTGGATATAGAATGCATTCAACTAGTGTAACCGTATCCTTATCATATTATCTTTACTGCGTGGCTTGTTGAACACGCACACAAACACTCGTCGTACGTATCACAGTTTTTTTCGGTATTACTTATTCTAAACCATTATTTAATTGCTGCAGTCAATAAAATTTTTGTTCAATTTGAATGGGAATCCATGAACCTTTGAGAGACGCGATATTATGGATTCAAGAATAACAGATAAGGAAGTTATGATGAAATAATGACCGCATCATGTGTGTAATTTCTTTCATTATTAATAACAGTTGATGTTAAATACTTGACACGATGCTGCGTTGCGTATACCACAATAACTGACACTGCTCAATGCTCATCGTCGGTTGCTGTACCACTATAAACCAGGACAAAATGTCAATGCAAACTAAATCCAGTTTGACTAGATGAAAGACCACGGAGACGTGCGTAGTGGGAAGTGTATGCTGTGCCATACATTTCAAATTTTGCTTTTCAACTATTCAATTTGATCATCATGCTAATTTTCGTTTTCTTACATTGCTAAAGCAAAAATGAAAACCATACGGGATAGCTTCTTCAACCACACTCATAAATTCTTGCAGATAAGAGAATGAAAGACAGGAGAGAGAGAACCAGACAAAACACACAAAACACAATTCAGATGTCTAATAATAGGCATGTGGAAGGAAGAAAATGAAAGGAAGCGATACATTAAGGAGACAGAAAATTCAAAAGTTCTTACTATTTCTGTACATATGTTCGTATGAGATATTATTGCAGTTAATACATAACATCAATGTCTGTTCAAACGAAGAACAAGAGTTTGCACTTTAACCAGCATTGTATCGTTAACAAGATGCGGTTCAAGGTTATATAAATTTACGAAAGGTTTAAGATTAGATATGGTATGTATGCATATTGTAATTGATATTAGGATAGAGATGCTATTTGCTGTAATGATGAATGAGATTAGGTTTTTTTTAAACCTTTGCGTTTCTAAATTTGAATTTGTCTCTACTGGAATGGAATAGAAAAAAAGAAACTTTTTCCTTTATTAGAATCTATGAAAATTAATGTTAAAAATTTCTTGTCAATGTCACTCTCTGTCATGGCTGTGCTTTTGTATTGCAGAAAAAAATTTTCCCCCAAATGTTTGTTTCATGTCATTTATTTTGAAATTATTTATTTACTTGTTAATGTTGCACAGTATGTGACTAGAGATAGAAGAACCTAATAAATGTAAGTTGCAAAGGTAAAAAACACGCATGCAGATGGGCCCAGGGAACTTGCTCACAATCAGTTGCATGCAATATGCAATATTTGCCCATGTACGCAGTATACAGAATGGGCTGGAAATATATAACTGCACTGCACGTTTAATTTACTTTAATGATATGCTGCTTCACTTGCACTCGTAAGTTTGTTGAGTTTGTCATAAACTAGTATTAATGAACTCTACGTTTTACCTATGTAGCGATTTCGGTAGTTTTGCAATGTTTGCATGCTAAAATGTATGTGTACACTGCACTACAGAGTACCGAAATTGAATGAATTTTTATTTTGTGTTAATTGTTGTATTTTATTATTGTAATGATCATTAGATTGTAAACCAATTCTTTATTATCTTCATAAGAAATCTACTAAGTATGGTGGTGGTGGCGAATGAGAATGTTTTCTAATGCAGGTGTGATAGCGTGATGCTTTCTTGCTAACCAAATACCTTTTTTATTCTTCTCGGTACAGTACACTTTTACTTTACTATTACATATAAATATAATACGAACGAATATCACATACATTGAAATGTGTATTCAAATTTACTTTTTGGAACATTGCCAGTGGAACGTGTGATAAAAAATTGAAAAAGTCAAGAGTTTTTGAAACCTGGTGAATTGAATAAGCTGACTAACCACCACTGAGCTTTTCTTCCGTTTTCAATTAGGGACAAACTTACTTTAATGCAAGAAACTTTAATATATACCGTGCCGCTGCAAAATTTACAAAAGAACTAAAACCTTTAGCTACATTATGCCTTTTATATTCAATTCATTGCTACAAGAATCTTTGCTCTGTACTTTGCTTTGCTCTAAAAAGCCAAATCAATTATTCTACACATGCGTCATTAGAAATATTTTAAAAGCTTGTCGTTTTGACAAACAATATAAAATGCGACTGGGTATGTTGTGCTCAACAATAATATCTCAATTTTGTTTTATTGGTTATTGCTGTTTACCGAAACTTTGCAATAATAAGAAAATTTTAATGATGTCAGCATGGGGAGCACAAACCCAGCACCTAGGTATAAAAGTGAACACACGGTTTGGTAATCAAATTGTACTAGCTTACAGTTTCCGGTGATATATATTTTCCTTTAGTTTTCCATTAAAAAATTACTTGTAACTTGATTCAATTATTAATATCTCAATTTTGTTTTATTGGTTATTGCTGTTTACCGAAACTTTGCAATAGTAAGAAAATTTTAATGATGTCAGCATGGGGAGCACAAACCCAGCACCTAGGTATAAAAGTGAACTCACGGTTTGGTAATCAAATTGTACTAGCTTACAGTTTCCGGTGATATTTTCCTTTAGTTTTCCATTAAAAAATTACTTGTAACTTGATTCAATTATTTGAAGTTAGTTTTAAATGTTTAGGGCTAGGGCAGATACTATTTTTCGTAAGCTTTTTTAAAATGTTCTTTAAGTTCTGGCATCGAGTTATTTAATGGGTAATAAAATAAAACTAAAAATTGTACCGGGATTTCCCCTTGCCTATTATTGTCAACTTAAATCAAAACTAAAACAACCGTCAAAAAGTAGCACATTTCCCCTGTACATTGTACAGTACAATAGTACAATTTGTACTATTCATATTCATATTCATTATAATTATTCATATTCATGGTACCACTTTCACAAAGAGAACTACTATTAAAGAATTTTTATTTTACCGAGCAAATTAAGACATACGTATTATATCTATATTTTTCGGTGGAAAAAAATATTAGCCCAGCAAATATTAAATATTTTATTAGACGAAAACAGAAGCGCACAGGTGCAAGCAATAAAAGCAGAAGTGTAGGCAGACAAAGGAACGTTGTTGTAAGCGATATAGGAAGAATAATTACGCACTATTTCTGTTTGTGCCAAAGACTTTGTTTGTGCATCATTTATGTTTATTTTACATCGTTGTATTTGTTTAACTACTTGCTTTTCTCTATAATATTGAACACACTTTTTAGGCATTTTATTATTATCTTTTCCTGAGTACAATAAGGACATGAATAGAAAGGAAAGACGTCACGAAAAACAGATCTGTGGAAACACACTTGAATAGTTCTTGCATTGGTATACATTTTTCGATAGCAGACATGTTATTAATTCAACTCCGCTTTGGAATGATTCCATGAGTAATCAAATGACAAGTGGGTTTCTTGAGCCAATAAACACGTGCACTTACTTGACTTTACGTACGTGTTCTTCACAGATTGGTTGAACTGTGGAATAAAACTACAACAACAACCATAACGGTAAGCCAACAGTGACACAGCTAACCGCATCAAGTAGCAAGCGACTCTTATTTGTTTCTCATACTATTTCTTTCATTAATATCACCAATATTCATCATAAGCCAAGCAAAATCACGCGTCACACACTAGGCAACGTGACGCGGGATTTTGCTGGCGTCGGATGTTTGGGATGGATGCTTGTCTCCACAAGTTGCTCCTACATCAATGCTTTAATAATGCTAACGTTTTCAACGTTGGTTTCTTCTGCAAGATGAAAGCGGAAGTAAAAATCATTGGAATATGTAAAAACATGTTTAGCCTTGCCAAGGACGTGCTTGAATTCTCCTTGAGTCTTTCAAGAATGGAGCTTATTTATTTTGCCCATTGTTTTTTAATGATATTTGTCAATAATAGAGTTTCCGTAAAATAAAATGCTTAAAGCTATGTGAAATGAGTGGTCAGAGAGAGCTCAGCATATTATTTGCTGATGCACATTTTTTAGCTTTTTCATGTAAAAGAAAGGAGTTGGTGTTACAACCTATTGTACAGTTACAATAATTTGTAAGTTCTTACAACAGATAACAGCTAAATATGAACGTGTAAAAGAAAGGAGTTGGTGTTACAACCTATTGTACAGTTACAATAATTTGTAAGTTCTTACAACAGACAACAGCTTAATATGACCAAACTCAAACCATGACTTGCAGTGTTAGCATTGTGTACATATTTACACACACTCGGATTTTTAAATAGACAGTTTGTTTGTAATGTTTATACCCAGAGAGGAATAAGAGTTTGATTTTTTTGCACGCTCCATTTCATTTTACCATTATAGAAATAGTTCTTTGTGTAGGTATGACTTATGTAAACACTCTTTTTTGCAAATTATTGCAAGCTCATTAAGATAACTTGAAAAAATAGGATGAAAATTTCTGGACTAGCGTAATAAGCGTAATAATTTGTAAATAATTACATATAAGACCCTATTTCTTTCATTTCATTATTGCTGATCCGATGACATTACATAATATTACAAATAATGAAACTTAGGCATATGGACATTATCATTCGCAGACTTGTTCGTATTCAGAAAGGATAAAGCATGCGTCATGCGTGCGTTTGATTCTAAATTTAATCCTTTTTGTAAATTAATTAATTTACATAGTTTGTTCTATCTCTACACTTGAATTAATTCAGACCTTCCCCTTGATAATGAAAATGCAATATTTGTAATAACAGATATCAAACTACGTTGTACCTACATAATGACAGAGTATATGAACTTGAATGACCTGATAAAACAAATCATGGTTTATTTCAATATATTAGCAAACAATAAATCAGTGTTATCTTTCTTTTTATTTAGAAACGTGTCCTTGTTTTAGCCGCTTTACCGCTTGCTTTAAATCAGTCAGACATCATGTAAGGATAAAGGGATTTTTTTGAGATAAACAGCTTCCTAAACTGCAAAATCCGTTTAGATTTCATGACATCATAAAAATTCGGAATTAAGTTAAGTAAGAACTAAGTGGTTCCTCTCATCATAAAAATGCTAAAAGCAAAATCTCGTACTGTATTCGTGGAAAGAATATGGTGTGAAATTTTCCTCCTTTAAAAAATAAATATGATTTCACTGTCAAAACTCTCAAATATTTGCCTTCGTTGAGCTTTATTTTTCTTTATCATCAATTCGCATTTTGCATGAACTTTAGCAAAACTTTACATAAATAGGCATGTCCTACGTTATTCTTCGCTTTTCATTCGGATAATCAACTTCTCTTGCTCGCAAAATAGTTTCCGTAAACAAAGCTATATTTTATCATCATGAAACACTACCGTTTTATTGCGCAACTTGCAATTTTATTGTTGTTTCCCGTACTGAATGAAGTCACCGGAAGCTTCTCGGAAGAGGATCTTCTTGTGGATGCTGGTACCTTGGGTCTGATTAAAGGTGTTGAAAAAACCACCATTGGTTCTTCAAAAAGACCGTACATTTCCTTTAAGGGAATGAAATATGCAGAGACCACCGACAGGGGCACTGAGATATTTGGTAAAAAAAGATTTTAAAAATAAAAATACCTATTTATAATCGACAATGTAAAGTCAACATATTTATAAAAAGTTATTGTTACTATTCTTGGACCACAGCCTTCCGTAAGAAAAACAGGCAGACTTAATGCAACAGGGACTTTTTACGCTAGCGCTGCTGGTCCAATGTGTAGTCAAATGAAGCCAGCGTTTCCACTTCCTGATTACCAATCTGAAGATTAAAACAGGTAGACTTAATGCAACAGGGACTTTTTACGCTAGCGCTGCTGGTCCAATGTGTAGTCAAATGAAGCCAGCGTTTCCACTTCCTGATTACCAATCCGAAGATTGTTTGACTATTAATGTTGATATACCAAAAGTAAGCAGTTAAAAAAAATTGAACTTTGATTTTTATTATTAAGAAAACATTATGTACATCATATCTAACATTTTATAATGTATCCAATATAGCCGTACAACGGAAGTGGCGCTCTTCTCCCAGTCATTTTCTTCATTCACGGTGGGGCCTTCGTCATCGGAAATGGTGATCAATATAATGGAGACCGGCTGCTGGACAGAGATGTCATTTTGATAAGCTGCAATTATCGTCTCGGTGTTCTCGGTTGGTTCTCATTAAACACGAGAGATGTTCCTGGAAATGCTGGCATGTATGACATCATCAATGCGCTGCATTGGACCAAGGATTTTATCAAATACTTTGGTGGTGACCCAAACAAAATTACGATTGCAGGTACATTAATGAACGTAAAGCATTGCATATTAGAAGAAATTCATAGGTAACTGGATAGGTCCGTCTAAATATTTAAGGTCAAAGTGCTGGCTCAGTGGCAGTGACTCATTTACTGACAAGTCCAGCGACCAGGGACAAGGATCTGTTCCATGGGGCCATAGCTGCCAGTGGGACAGCCCTTGCTGCATGGGGTACAACAGAAAATCCTATGCGGGCATCTTTACGAATAGCCGAATTGGCTGGGATGTTATAATTCTACACATGAATTTTATAACGAAACGATGATGATTGCTAATGTAACCTCATGCATGAAAAATAATGTCGATCCCGAAACGCTTGTAAATGTACTTCTCGCCTTTCAGGTAAATGAAATTTATCTTTATTCTGTATAATTTTTAGACAATTTGAATTCAACTTAGGTAATTGCTTTGTTCCTTTTAATTTTAAGGTTGAAGAGCGTAGACAAGGTAGACTGGGATTTGACGCTGTTTCTCCTACACTTCAAACATTTGATGCGCCAGAGGATTTTGAAAAGATCTTAACTGAACATCCACGAGTTGTGTTTGAGTCTGGAAGACAAGCAAATGTACCGTTAGTCACAGGTGCCACGCGTCATGACGGCTCATATGTGCTAGGAGTATACTACAACCGATTTTTGAAGGATAACGGATTTGTCAATGCAACCGACAGTGATCGAGACTTTATGAAGCACAAGGCTGTTCCAAAAATTCTGGAAACACTAGGTAAACATTTTGATGAGAGGTAAGAGTTCCTTCTTGATGTCAATTATAATAGTTTATTAAGTTTATATAATTTGTTCTTAGGAATTCCAAATGAATATGGTGTCTATGATTCCATTGCAAAAATGT
The DNA here is from genome assembly GCA_036850745.1 of Homidia socia. Taxonomy (NCBI): domain Eukaryota; kingdom Metazoa; phylum Arthropoda; class Collembola; order Entomobryomorpha; family Entomobryidae; genus Homidia; species Homidia socia. The sequence continues at coordinate 15,449 of JAANSP010001224.1, forward strand.
ACCTCGGAGATTCCAGGAAATCTGGCAACTTTTATGAAATGTACCCAGGATTTATTGATGTACGTAATTTAAGATTAATACTTTAATGTACTAGCATATTATTTTTAAAAGCTTTCGAATTCAAACTCTGTTGTTTGTTTTTCCAGCTTTTCAGTGTTTTCTTCTTCAAAGCGTCCTCTTATCAAACTGCACTCTACCATTCTAGCCTAAATAACACATTCTGGTATAGTTTTGACTATCGAGGAACCAACTCGATGTTTCCTTTACTGTATGGAGTTGAAATTCCTCCATTTGCAGGTGGTATTACTCACAGTGATGACATGATGTATATATTTAATGTACCATTTTTTGTGCTGAACGAAGAAGAGAAAGCCGTTAGTAATAACATGATTGACTACTGGACGAATTTTGCTACATTTGGGTGGGTTTTTTAAGCTTTATAAAATGAACCGGCAATAGCAAAAAATGCAAATTAAATTTATCATTTCAGAAATCCCACGCCACACAACTCTGCATGGAGTCCGTTGACAGTAGAGGATTCAAAATTTTTAAGTATCGGTAAAGAATCCATTGAACTACAGTATTATGATGATGTCTGGAGTGACATTGGCTGGGAAGTTATCCCAACACAACCACCTGAAGGAAGTTCCTCCACTACGGTCACTTCAAGTAGTAACGGACCAACAACTCAGCCCTCGACAGGGAGCTCTGCTACTTCAAACGACCCTACACAAAGCCAGACGACAAGTCAAACAACAACGCCACCAGGAAGTGGTACTGGTGGAATA
>JAANSP010001225.1:0-16234 GCA_036850745.1 Homidia socia
TGAATAAATGTAGAAAAGGAAGAGTCGGCAAAAACTGCAATAAGCGGTTAGTACGCTGGATACGTATTCTATATACAGTATTCCTTCCCTATAATACATACATACAGTACTTAACTAAATACGTTATTTTCCCATGTTTTTAATATTCACATTTCAAGTAGCAATATGTTTACAGCTAAATTATTTGCAAAATCCACATATAAAAGTGGAGTCGATGCTTCGTAGAAGAACGGTCCAAAGAAAATTTTAAGCCTGTCACATGATTTGTAAAATTGCCTGTTTAATCTTATTTTTACTTGAAAACCTAGACTTTTATTCCCCACTGATTCTTGTTCCCTTGCCAGGTCGCTTCGTAAGTGGTCAAATACTGAACCGGAAAACAAGTTCAAATCTGCAAACCCACACCCGCTAATAACCAAAGATAAAAACGTTTGTATCATCACAACAAGCGCCATTGTAAGCGTCAATGCATTATCCAAAGTGTAGGGGACTTTTACCAAAGTAACCATCGACATCGATAGAATTGTGCTCACAATGGTAGCAGGAAAAGGCAACAAAACCTTTTGAATCTGATTAATCAAAAGAAACAAAACCTGAATGCTTCTGTAAACTGGCACCACATTGTAAACGTTGCTCCTTGCTGCTTGACTGACATGTAGGAATACGTGAAGATAGTCGAGAAGTGTCAAAGTGCAAATAATGTGAATTCCACTTAGCCCCAAAAGTGTAACATGAAGTCCAAACGACCAAGCCCAGTGATTGATCAAAAATACACTTATCTTGATTAGCACTTTCAGCAACCATGGTTGTGGAATTAGGGATGATGTACACTCTGCAATAAGCATATATCCAGCCAACGAAGGTTGACAAGGTTCCATCCAGTGAAGTCCGTAGAGATAAGCCAGGGGTAGTGTCAGCACAGTTGATGAAAATGTATAAGCAAAGGCTACATTTAATTTTTGAAGCAGCGTCATGTTTCTCTTTGAGTTACCATGTCGTTGACCAAACTGGACAAGACCATTTACTAACTGACAAGTGGCACTGGCTTCCTTCAGAATACATAAAAGATATACATGTGTGGTTCCCAGTGCCAACACTCCGATTCCAAACACAAGCTGTTGAGAAACGCTGAGCCTTTTTTCGATTGTAAATCCTTGTAAGATGATAACAAAGAGTACAAGCGCATGTGCAAATATTCTACAGCGCAAGTTTTTGCGAGCCAATTTATTCTTGTTTATGCTCAGCTTATACGTTTTGGAGTCCCAGTGAAAAGGAACTCCATTCAAGCTTTCCGATATCTTGACAATGTAGCCAAAGTACTTTATATGGTCTAGCAACATGGTGCGTTTAAAAGTAAAGCCAAATGAATATTGTTTTCGAGAAAATGTAATGCTTTAAAAAACTTAATCACAGGCCTAAAAATATAACACTGATGGAAGGGGATTCACAGCTTGGAATAAACTACATAATATGCTGATGCCACTTGCTGCCTCAAATCTGTGCTGGCTTTTGCTCTGAATTTCTTGCCTGTAGACAATGTTTGACGTTAGAAACTGGTAATGGTATCCAGGCAAGACAGAAAATTAAGATTAAAAGTAAAGCCAAATGAATATTGTTTTAGAGAAAATGTAATGCTTTAAAAAACTTAATCACAGGCCTAAAAATATAACACTGATGGAAGGGGATTCACAGCTTGGAATAAACTACATATGCTGATGCCACTTGCTGCCTCAAATCTGTGCTGGCTTCTGCTCTAAATTTCTTGCCTGTAGACAATGTTTGACGTTAGAAACTGGTAATGGTATCCAGGCAAGACAGAAAATTAAGTCGGTCGGTATGCTCGTTACGATCAGGCTCATATATTATAAATACCTTTTTATAGAGTGTGCACTTGTTAGCTGAAAGCAGTGATCTTATCAGAGATAGCCAAAGTATGGGTCAAAAAGTGGAATTTTAAATATGCGTCTTACTTATTTATATGGAAACTTGAAAAGAACCAAGCAAATAGGTATAATACAATAGGTATCCAGGCAAGACAGAAAATTAAGTCGGTCGGTATGCTCATTGCGATCAGGCTCATATATTATAAATACCTTTTTATAGAGTGTGAATTTTTTAGCTGAAAGCAGTGATAACATCAGAGACAGCTAAAAAGTCCGGACCACAAAGTGGAATTTTAAATATGCGTGTTACTTATTTATATGGAAAGAGCCAAGCAAATAGGTATAATATAATACGAAAGAATCATTAAAACATATGCTTAAGCAGTCGCCAGCTCAGACCATCACTTCACAAAAAATCAAAGTATCCACGAAATGCTGAATTTGATAGATTTGCCGAAATATCACGTAACTCTATTCAAATTTTTTAATTAAACTCTTACTTCAGCGACATAGGATTTTCTTTGTTAGATATTTTATTCAGAAGCTTCATTATGTTTACTCAAACTTTTGTGTTTTTGTTTTGCCTTTTTGATCTAGCCTTGAAAACAACATTACGACGCTAAGAATTATTTACAAACCAAAAAATACGAGGAGAAAACATGATCAGCGCCTTGAAATTTTAATCTTTTAAAACCAACCTTATATGCCAACTGTATTGACAAAAATGTAACAACGGGGACAGAAAGGTAAGACCAGGTAAATCGATATCGTTACTCAACATGTTTGCCATAATTATGAATTATTCAAAATTTTGTCAGTAAAACCTGATAGTTTACAGATACCATACTTCCAGTTCTTCCTGCAAAGGAAGGTTTTAGCAAATGATTTAATGCAAACAAAGTTTAGTTATTAATGAGGTTGATAACTCACAATCCGTTAATGTTTTCCTTGATAATTTAACAGCGCGTAAACCTTTTACGGTTATGCTAGTCGATATTAGAACTTGCATATTAAATTCAATAAGCTCGATGCCGTATTTAAATGATTAACTTTGTGAAAAAATGTAACTCTAAAGCTTAAAAATGATGAATCTTGGTTGAGTTTTATGCGATCTTCAACAAGGAAGTTAGATATGTCCTATTTCATCGAGTAATGTAGTAAATTTTTATTGTCAAGCATTCAAGCAAAATGTTTAGCAACAGACTTTTGAAACTAAATTCGTTTGGGACATATTTTACCGTATTCGTCGGCTTCATTGCCTTTTATTTTTACGAGAAGGAATTTCAGTTTATTTACCCGCAACGTTCTGGACCCAAAACGTATGCAAATTTTATGTCTTAATCTACATGAGAAACCACGATCGCGACTGGGAAATGCTATTTATATTATTACTGTAATTTTTTCATAAGACATGAAAATATACAGCAATGTTTGTGTTGCAAGAAGCAAAGAGTAATCTTAGCTTACAAACAGACCGTACATATCATCAAAATATTATTTTTAAATTGATTTTGGCTATTTCATTCCTAATAAAACAACCTTCTACTTAAATAATGTACAGTTGTTGTTGGATATGGATAACAATTAGGTTTCAATGCTTTTTTGTCAACTCGTCAAAAAGAAATTTTGACGAGTTGGAAATCAGCAGATTTTTGAAATCAACAAAATTTGTTGAACAATAACTGTCTATTAAATGTTTTATATCTTCATATATTAAGAATTAAACGGCATAAAAGTTGAAAAGCTGATGAAGAATAAAGCTGATGAAGAATAAAGCTGATGAAGAATAAAGCTGATGAAGAATAAAGCTGATGTTGCTTTCATCTTGAACATGTTTTTCTTTTTTATTTGACATTTTCATTTGTTTCTGCAAATAAAAATTTTCGGACTTGGACAAACTGAAAAGAACTTACAATTTCTGTATTTGCCTTACCACCACCATTTATTGCATAAACTCTTTATTTACTTAGCAGGAATCATGGTTGGTGAAAATAAATCCATGTGGCAATAAAAGCAAAATGCAACATACGTGTATAAACTTGTAAACTAACACATTAAAAAATCTATCCAAACTAAAACCTAAATAGTTTTTATAAAATTTTAAAATTGATATTGTAGGACAGTAAAGAAAATTATTGTTCCCACAGTTTCCGTGTTGTTTCCATTGTCAATATTTTTAACACATTTCACCTTGTTTAACATTTTAGTTGGTACATTATTTTACAAATTCAGAATCGAAAAAATATCTGCCTTAACTTGAATAATGCCTAATTAAAATTTTAAATACAAGAAGTATTAGTAATGGCATAGAGGTATAAACATCTTTTATTTAAGATATTATTATATTTTGCTCTAGTTAAGACTGTGCGATTATGTGAAAAGTTTAATAAAATTTAGGATAAAAGCGATTGGTAAATATGTGCTTTAAACTTTAATGTAAGTTTGCCACTATGCCAATAAAGGCGTTCACAAATATCTTGTTTTATTTGTCCGTATAGTTTAAGCATTATGTTTTCCCAGCTAGGAAAATTTTATTAAAAAACCAAACGAAAAACATGAAAATTTTAGCCAGTCCACAGATATTTTGAAATTTGAAATGAATTCTTATCTTCTTATCATCTCAACGCGTACAAAATCTACAAATCGCTACACTAAAAGAATGCTGACTCAACTTGGTAGCAATTTGTCGGTAAATACGGTTATTTCTACTCAACTAAAAATTATCAACCTTTTAACCTTTGGCTTTGCACCTTTCACTTCTCCACACTCACCTTCAACGGGCTTGATGTCACTGCGAGAAAGTGCAGCATTCAAATGGAAGCTAATCGCGTACAAATGGATTCACATAGCCTATTACATACACAACGGATTAGCAATTGGAAAATCCATTGTGTTCAAACAAGCTGCATTTACAGGAAACGATTTGATCATCTTAGCCTTTTAGGTGGGTTGCGGTGCAGCTGGACCGATCATTACAGGCGTCATACAGCAAAAGCACAAGGAAATCGTCCTCCTCTTCAACTCGCTCCTGTCAATCAAGTGTATTCATCAAGCGGGCGCGTTTCAACTGCTGACTGCTGCTGGTCTAGCAACTCCTATCGGATTGACCTTGCTGAATGCAATCAAGGCTATTGTTACAATTATTGAACAAGTTAGAGCATGCTGTACTCCTGTAACCATCTCAATTTACAAAATTCTGCAAGTCATGTTGCACATTACGATTGGAGTTTACGATGCTTGGAATTTTGCAATTTTCGCTTGCATTATCGTTTACTTTGGCATGTTTGGCAGCTACATAGCACTCTCCAAAATTGTCGGCAGCATTTACAAAAATTTGACCTTGGCAGCTTCAACCAAAGTTAACTCAAGCGCCTTACAAAAGAGCATAAAAGATTTCCGGGAGGCCCAATTGTATACCGGGCTGGTCAACGACTGTTATGCGGAGTCGGTGGCGTTGCGAGCAAAGGTCATACTGCTGGTCAACTGTGCCATGCTGGGTACATGTATTCTGCATGGACATCTTCGTGCCACCACAACCACATTGGCGTATTGTTTATGCGTTTACCTCCTAGTAAGCAGTTACTTGGTGATGGCAATAGGATATTCATTTCCAAGTAAATTGAATTCCTTGGGAAAGCGAGTATTGGAGCAGATTGGCATTTGTAGGGAAAAAATCATTAGCGGAGGTGGGTTGAGTAGAAGATTTGCTAGAGAAATTGGAATGGCTTTGAGGATATGTCGTCGAGGTATCAGGATTGGGTTTGGGGCATCCAACTTTTATGAGAATGCGACTGCTTTAAATATTCTTGATTTTCTTACCACGTCTACAATTAATTTGGTTCTACTTTTAAAATAAGTATACAATTTTAAAATTTTTGGATAACTAAACGTATGTATCTCTGCGAATAAATCCAATTTTACGTGTAGAATAGAATGTGCCATTTTTTAGGCAAAACAAAAACTGTAATGAAAAAAATTGAGTAAAAAGGCTAATATAAAATTTTGAGTAAGAGGAACCAGATAACCAGAAAAATAAAAACAAGATAATGGAATACTAACAGCTCTGGATAGTCAGATTGACATAGTTGATTAGCGAGCAACATTATCTGTATATTTTAATGAACAGCAGATAATAGAAAGATACGACCAGAAAAAAATGTTAAACGATCAGTCCTCCAGTAAAGGTATTCAGAGATAGACAGCCAATATTTTCGGTAAAGCTTTCACAATGCACGCATTTGTAAAGTCTGTAGGAATCATCATCGCGTTAGCGGTGCTCTTCGTTTCTTTCTCAGATGCGGCATTTCCGCAGGGGAAAAATTTGAAGACAAGCGCTAAGCAGTTGAATCCATTAGAAAGGTTTCTAATCCGTACGTTTAAACCACAAATCCCTCTGGACAAGATTTTGGCTCAAGAACTGAGTGTCGAAGGAGGCAGCACAAGAGAAGATAACTACAATGGCGTTTTAGAATGGTGGAACCTTGAGCTTCCCCTGTTTCTCATGCAACTGAACAAAATGGGGGATCAAGTACTGTTTCCTGCCTGGACGTACGAGAATGGCTGGTGGTTTTGTTACTTGGGCTATTGCGATGGATTTTACCAAATAAAAACGTTCAGGTAAAAAATATTTTTGTATGTAAAAAATATTTCAGGAGTAGCTTAGGCTTAAAATATAATTTGCAAACACAGGCATCCAATTCTAAAAGGCTTAAAGTCAGCCAGCTTGGAGGGTTCCGTAAATGGTACGCACATTCGAGTTCATCACCAAATCTCAGATCTTGAAGGCCGCGACCCAACCTACACCTACGACTACACTGATTACGGTCAAGATCCTCCAGCTACATCTGACCATTACATTTATGAAAACGCTAGCCTTTTCATCAAAAACTACTCCCTGATAATGACAGCCAATATTGAGATGGGTCCTAATGGTCTTGAGGTTTCCAACATGAAGCTAGACTGGACAATAGATGAGTTCAGATTTCGGTATGAAAATGGCACGCATACTTTCCCCGACGGCAGGCAGGAGGAGTGGGGTCCTGCAGAGGAGGATTGGAAGACTGGGCTAATGGACTATTGGCTTGGGGAGGATGACATTAAAACAGTGGCGGAGGAATACATTCAGATATGGCTCAACTGCTTCTTGGTAATACTAGCTAACCTACATATTTAACCTTTAAATTTTTCTAATTACGTTGCTAAATATTATGTTGTGATGTCACAGAGCAATGGAAGAAATGGAGGAAGCAATTGCGACATATATCTTAACGAGTCTCTCCATAGACAAAGTTTTGCCGAGCTTATTCATGCGTTTGGTAAGCTCTTCTTAAAAAAATCCAAATATTATTCATTTTCAGCAAGTCGAACATTTTTTTATTTCATTTTTAAAGGTCTTAACGCCCTGAACAAACTAAGGGCTGCAGAAGAATAAAGGCTTTCCATTTTAATGTGGTCATCAATGAAAACTAATATGTATTTATGATGTAATATTGAAAATGTATACCTACATACGTGAAATATTCATCTTAATTCGGAAATAAATGTTAAATCAAAGATTAAAAATATTTTTTTAAATAAAATAATTTAATGAAATGCATTTATTGTTATGAGCATACAAGTTCATAATACTTAACAAGCTTTGTCTGTATTAAGCACAAATTTAGTTCATAAGGAAGAGAACATTTTGTTTCAGGTTTCATTTTGAACCCTTGCAAAAAACCAAGACAATTTATCCCATGTATATGATTATTCAGTTAATACAGTTGATTGACCTTGGTCTTGCGAAATGATCTTGACCAAGGTTACGTAACATTGACAAAATTGATTGATTGAAATCGCTTATATAATTGAACATGTTTCGACGGCGAGGTGGGTAAGTACTGTCATGCTATCAGATATATTTAAACTTTTATACTTCTCATATTTTCAGTTTTACTGATGAGTTGGCATGAATCGTTGAACTTGAATAACTGAACCGAGCCACAGCTGTATGTAACTATCCAATGACTATTTGTCACGGACACGTCGACAGAATTCACGGTCAGATAAGCGTACTTGAGCTCGATTCTATATGTAGCCAAAATATAAACAGGTTGTCCGATTAAGCAATAACCAACGTATGTACATCATTTCACTGTCAATCATGAATCATGATTCATGATTATGCCAGACAGACAATCCTCTTGACAAAATAAAATCCAAAAAGGTAATAACCAGTATATTGCTCACATTTACTTTTAAGTGGTACAAAGTTTCTGTGCACTGCCATTTTTCTGAAAGCTTGAAAAAGAAAACAGTTGTATTTCAACCATCAAATTAAAACAAAGGAATATATTTAGTTTATTTTATTAAACTTGGAAGTCAAAATGATGGGCAAATTTTTTAGCGCAGCAATATTTGCTGCAGTAATAATTGCATCAGCCAATGCAATTCCAGTGACAAAGGAGACCACGTTAGCTGACGCGCAAATTAGGGCAATAAGTGAGGTGCTCTTTGATCTCGGAACGCATGTCCTCCAAACTGGAAAGGCGGCGGCCGCCATGAATGATGGAAGCGGAAGCAGCCAGTATAGTATTGCCCGCGTGTGGTCTTTTGATTACACGAAACAAGTTTGTTCTGCTAATAACACCGATTGTGAAGATGTGCACGAGCAAATCCGAATTGGGTATGACCATGAATTTTTAGAAAAAAATTTAATTAACAATTTGCAAAACCATTTGTAATTTTTATTTTATGTGAATTTTACAGCGGCGTGGATGAAAACGAATGGGCCTCATCCTGGCTGGATGGAGTCCTCGGAAACGACGCCTCCATAGTTTTTGAGAAAAACAGCTTTGCCTACCAATTTACTATTGAAAACATTGAATTTGTTAGCAAAGACTACCAGAGAGTCAGCACCAACTTGAACTCTGGCGTTCAGATGATTTACAGCGGATTGTATCTGCAAGTTGCCAATTCCTCTGTGGGTCTTTCTGCAGATTTTGGTTTTGCTGATGGCATCTTTCAAGTTTCCAACGTAAAAGTCCTCGTAGACTTTGGACGCGTTCATATGAAAGTTGATAATGTTGTCAGGAACGATAACGGAAGCTGGACCGATCTTGAGCCTATTGAGCAGGAAGCTGCACCCCTAATCATGGAATTGTGGAGAAGCACGGATGATAATGGTGTTACTCTGGAGACACGCTATAGCAGTTTTGTTGAGGAGAAAATCAATGACATTTTGGTAAGAAATTTTTACTTATTTCTAAAGTATTTTTCGTGATTTTTTAAACAATTTACTTTAATTTTTTACAGGCTGGACGTTCCACATTTTAGATGAATAGAAGATAAATTACTGCCAATATATTGGCTTATATTGGTGCCAATATAAGCCAAATTACATTTAAAAATTGTATAAATATAGAAATTCAAACCGTATTTTTGACTTTTGTGTTTTATTTATTTATTGGCAAAGCATCGTATTATAATTATTATCTCAGTTTGTGAAGTAAAATGTATTCATGTTTGGTAAACTAAAACTCTGCAGCTGGTACACAGGGATTTTGAGTTTTGATAAAAATGCAATATCTTCTTAACTGCTTCTTAACTTTATTGGTGCGAACGTCCAAATGTCAAGGAATACATGCATAAATTCAGGGACCAGCCTACAAATCATTTAAATCATAAAATGCTCGTAAGACAATTAAAAAAATCTAACCCGTTTTAACTTATATTACGCTTCAAATGACGTATCATTAGTAGTTATCATTTCATTTGTACAAGTTATACATCGGTTTATACCAATCAATGACATTGAAATTGATTGATAAGATAAGATAATTATCAAATTGTCCAATTATGTACTTGTAATGTATTTAACAATTTTATAGTATAATTTGCAAGTATGAAAAGATTTGATAATAAGTTGCCTGAGAGTATTTAGTACATTTTGCATTCCATTTTAAATCTTCATTTCATAAGAAACAGACGATTGACGGGCTATTCTTCTGCAATGAATACGGTTGTCAAGTTGCTTGGTTACATCACCGTGGCAGCGGTGTTGCTTGCCTCCTGCTCCCATGGTGCACTCCCACAGGGGAAAAATATTAAAACCAGTGCCAAACAGTTAAATTCCCTGGAGAGGTTTTTAATTCGTACCTTTCGTCCGCAAATTCCCCTCGACAAAATTCTGGCTCAAGAGGGAGAAAACACTATTAAAGATGACTATAGAGGAGAGATGGAATGGTTCCACATTGAATTCCCCCTGTTTCTCATGCAGCTGAACAAAATGGGAGATCAAGTGCTTTTTCCAAGCTATTCCTTTGAGTACGGATACTGGTTTTGTTTTATTGGGGTATGCGGTGGTTTCAATCAGGTGTACACTTTCAGGTAATAAAAAATAAGTGAATAATTTGAAAATATGGTCGGACGGCCTACTAAAATATATTTTTCCTTTATTAAACAGGAGACCCGTTTTGAAAGGTGTAAAATCGGTCAACTTGAGTGCATCCATGAACGGTACACAGCTTCGACTCCATTTCAAAATACCCGATATTATTGGTACTGACCCAACCTACACCTATGAAGACACCAACTACGGCCAAGATCCTCCAACAACATCTGAGTACACAATCTTTGAGAATGCAACCCTCTTTGTTAAAAACTACTCCATGATAAGCACAGCCAATATAGAAATGGGGGTTAATGGACTGGAGCTGTCCAACTTGAACATTGACTGGACAATAGAAGACTTTCGAATTCGGTATGAAAATGGCACGCACACTTTTGCGGACGGAAGACAGGAGGAATGGGGCGAGAAGGAGGATCTTCTCCACGAGCGATGGATGAAAATATGGAATGGAGATGAGGAGGAGGGGGAAGAGGCCTTTAAGCCATATATTGAGCAAGCTATTACCCTATGGCTCAACTGCTTTTTGGTACTTTTCACTCTCTAAAAAAATAATGTTTAAACCGTGCATATTTTTGGAATATAAAATGTGCCTTTTGTTTTCGTGAATAGAGTGATGGCAGAAATGGAGGAAGTGACTGTAACCAATTTTTGGATGAGCCGCTTCATAGTCAAAGTTTTGCTGAACTTATTCATGCTTTTGGTAAGCACATTCACGAACAATTATTTTAAAGCATAACTTAACCTTTTTTTCATAGAAAAGGATTTTAATTTGTGTACTTTTACTGTTTGGTTAAAGGGCTCAACGCATTGAACAAAGTTAGGGCAGCGGAACTTAATGAATGAAGAATTTAAAGTCGTTCTCTAATTCGTGTGTAGTATAAACTACCTGCAATTTTGAAATAACTGTATCGACTTTCGATAATATTTTTAATATGCTTGCTAGAAAATAAATTGAATGAATAAAATCAATTCCAACAAACCGTAAATTTCATGAAAGAAACATTGTTCATAATGGGTAAAAAGTTCATCATTTTATTGATCTGTGCAACTTATTGTGCAAATGTAGAACTTGCAATTCCCAGTACAACTTGTCAACGTCAACTTTTTTGATCGAAAAATGGGATGATGTTAACTGTCATTGCAAAATGCTTGTGCGTTCCAATAAGAATATTCTAGAATATTTAACAAAGACCTTTGATCAAATTTTCTGCCACACTTTCATGATGAGTTTGCACACTACCCTATCTAAAAATACTCTGGGGATTTCCCAATTTGGCAAGCATGACCACTTGTCATTTTCAAGGGCGATACATAAATAGCTTTTGTACGCATTCTATTAAAAAGTTGTGATACATACAAATTGACAAATTAATCATTGTCAATCATTCATCATTTTGGTTTCAATAGAGATAAAATAATTATCAAGAGTTTATTGGATAATGTCACTTTAAAGTAAGTATAAACCACATTTGTCTGCTGGAAGCATTCAAGAGGAAAGCGTTGCTGTTCGCAATTCGAATTAAGAAAATCTTAGTCGCAGATTTCAAGTAATACAAAATGTTGGATAAGTTCTGTACCACAGCAGCTGTTGCTGCCTTGCTAATGCTCTCAAGTTTTGCAACTCCCTTGTTGAAGCAACAAAGCAGTTTAGTTGAAGACCAACAAATTAGGTTGATAAGTGAGGTTCTCTTTGACTACACAACGCATGTCCTTCAAACAGCAAAGGTAACAGCAGCAATGAACGATGGGGTAGAGTCCCATGTTTGGAATTGGACGGGTGTGGTCATTGGACTACACAAAGCAAGTTTGTTCCGCAAACAATACCGATTGTCAAGATGTCCATGAACAAATGAAACTCGGGTATGGGGACAAAACCATGTACAGCATTCAATATATTTTTTATTATTTTTTAAAACTTAATTTGCTATTTTTATAGTGGCACAGGCAGCGAAGAATTTCCCACAACATATTTGCTTGGTATGTTGGGTAAAAGCGCAAACGTTGCTTTTGGACGCAACAACTTTACCTACACGTTTACTGCTGAGAACCTCGCCCTGATGAGTTCAGATTATCAGAGAATCAGTACAAAGCTGAGCTCAGGAAATCAGTACATTTATAGCGGACTGGAGTTGTCCATTACATCTTCTTCTGTGGGTCTCTCAGGAGATTTTGAGTTTAGCGAGGGAGCATTTAAAGTATCGAATTTGAGGGTTCTCCTGGATTTGGGCCGTGTCGCCATGATAATTCCTGAAGTTGTGAAATTTGAGAATGGAACTTGGACAGATCTTGAACCCATTGAAAAGGATGCTGCAGCTCAGGTCATGGAGTTGTGGAGAAGCACTGATGAGAATGGTGTAGCATTAGAGACTCGTTATAGTCGTTTCATTGAGGAGAAAATTAATGATTTTTTGGTAAGAAATAATAAGAAGAATAATAACAAGAAGATTAAAATAATAAATGTAGAATGAAAAGTTGTTTTTACAGTATTTATTAACGTCAATATTTTTTTCGCAGGCTGGACGTTTAACCATCTAAAAATGTGAACCTATGAATCAATTGCTAATTTACGTGAAATGTAATTTTGAAAAAAATAAATAAATGCTATCAATAAATTAATCGAGTACAAGAAACCACCAAAATACAAAAAAGGCGTCGATTTAGCAGTCGGTAGCTAATCCTATTAGAGTTACATGACATCGAATTGTCTCGGTGATGATAATAAATGAAATAGGTAACTTGAAAATTTGTTACAACATATTTATTATTTAGTACGTACAAATAATCGAATAAAAATGCATATTTTATATACATAGATCGTCATTCTACAACAACTTATATATTTTCGCAAATTCAAGATACATTATATTTAACATTTACAATTTTAATGAATACTTTATTATAAAGCAGGCCCCACCAACGCGGCTATTAGCTTTTTAACATGCTTTACCGTCTCCCAAAAGGTCTTGAAAGCGACAGCTAAACACATCAAACTGTATTTTTCTCCCACAAAAAGAAAAATTGCTGCAAAAACCCCAACCAGCCACAAAAGAAATATGACGAGTATGTTGCCCTGCATGGTTGCAGGCTCAGGATTTGGAGTGCCCTGTACAAAAACTCCTGTAGAATCCCAAACCAACTTGGGAAACCAGTCGATGATTCCAGATTGCTGCATGTATCGAATTCGGTCGAGCATCAGAGGAGGAACTAGACCTACAAGTTTTAGCGCTATCCCCACTTTGCCGTATGTCTCTGAGCCAACTGAAATGAATTTGGCTCCTAGTGAAGTGGCGTTGCCAGCGTATTCCTGACAAAGCGGTTCAGGAAGAATAATTGCTGATTTGGCGCAAGAAACAAGATCTTTTATGAACCATTGTCGCTGCCTCTCAAAAAACAATGATGTCAGTTGGTTTTGTAAATTTGTAGCGTCATAAGAAACTTTAAATTTAGGATGTGTAAAATTGTATAAGCCAATCCGAATCAGTGGAGCCAGTGCTTCAGTGAAATTCTTTAACTGAAGCAAGGCATTTGGATGATGCGTTGAATTATCTGTAAGATGTCTCAGCAATGTATATCTAGTAGCCTGTGGTAGGCCTTCGTGCTTATTTGCTATGCTAAACATTTCGGTTTCCGCTACAAAATTGCACTTTTGAAATGTAATCGAAGTACCAGTATCAATATGTACATAGCTTGCATGAATTTTGTGTCTCTCAACGTGAATTTTACAAACATTTAGTTCCCACCCTTTTTGTAAATTGAAATTAAGGTCGGTAACTCTGCTGTAGATTGAAAATTTATCATTCGTAAGGTGCTCCAGTGTGGTGTACAGCAGCTGCTTTCTAGCAGTGATCATGTTGTAAACGTTGCTGTTCTTGTAGCCGTTGCTAAGAATGATTCCCATCAGCAGCACGGCGGCAGCCACAAATCTTAGTTGATAAATATTTAAAACACTGCCAGAAAATGGGTCTCCTTGTTCCAGGAGCGCCGAAAAAAGTGACAAAATGTTTCTAAGCGTAAAACAAAGATATTCTTTTGAACGGCTTCTTCCTCTAAACATGACAGAGTAGAGTATCGCAAGTCCTGGTATAATCACAACGAAAAAGACGGCCGTACAACTCCAAACGTACGGATCGTAAACATTAAAAAGTTCGTTAAAGGGAAACGGGGATTTCCCCCGCTCTCCACAGGTGACAAACCGGAGTCTGGAACGAGGATTGTCAACGAAAAGTGGGTACCTCGCTGTGGCAACACTCTCCAGTAACAAATCCATTTCCCATGCCGAATACATCGGATATACAAACATTGTATGAACTATACTTAGTTTGGTGGGAAGTAACTTACCATCCCTGCAAAGATGAGTTTGATTTAAAATGTACGTGTCATTTTGAACAATCTGTTGGGAAATCTGGACGAGTATATTAAATAATCGTTGCTGTCTGTCTTTAAGCAAAGTGAGTTCCGAAATTCGACTGTATTTGGACAGCCGTTTGCAGTCGGAATTTATGTATTGCGAAAGCTCTGATTTAAGTTGACTAGTTTCATCATCGTCGAATATGAAAAGCCAGGGATGCTGTACTTCCAAGTGGGGATACGCGAGAAGTGCCAAAGACTTAATATTGAGTTGCTGAAACTGATTGAGTTGCTGCTTGTGCTCCTTTCCTTCAAGTTCGACCTTAGATGGTCGCATCACAAAAATTTCCTCAACATTTGACTTTGAAACAATCATTTGTAAGAACAGAAAGTGAAATGCAGAAGCTCGTCTTCCCAAACTTGACATGGAATCTTTCATCCACCAAACGATTTTCTTGGTGTCGCAGTTTGGAGTCGGTTTTGCGCTGACGAGTATTTTTAGATTGGGTTTAGTCGGTGGTATTCTACCAATCGACCACTCGAGCATTGTTTCGTATCTGAATGATCGGGTGTCACGTAAGCTTGGAATGTTGAGCAGTTCTAGCGGTAACAACAAATCAACCTCGACAATACCATTCCACGGTTTTGATGCTACCGACACACTGAAAAAGTTGAGCTTCAAGCACACTTTTGGATCCCAGAGGAATGCTTTCTTGTCGTAGTAGCGAGAACTTATACATGGAGTGCTTGCTGCGGTAAACGTTTTGTTGTAGAGCGCAGAGTCGTGTGGAATCCAAATTGGCTTCTCGTTTTGCCATGAACTTGTGTTATTCACAACGGCAAGCATTGGCGTCCTGAGAACAACAGGAAATCGCGTCCCCATGATATCAATTTTTCGAAAATTGGTAAAGATCACCAGTTCGTTTTGCGCGGTGAATGACGCTAATAATGTGTTAAGGTTTTCTATACGATTATTGACAGTATTTTGAAACCAATGAAAACAGCCCGGATATTCTGAATACTTGTGGGAATGAAGATATGATGATAAATACTTTTTCACATTGGAGGGATGCAGTGGCGTCCAGTTTTTCACATTACAGGCAATCAACAGTGGCGTTACAATCAACAAACAAACAAAGAATAATTTCCGAACCATGGCCTGCTTTATGCGATTTCTGGTGTAAAAATTCAGTTAAATAATAAAGCGAGCCGATTTAGATATTAAATTAATACAGTTTCCGGGAAATCCGAGCGAAAGTCACTATGTAGTAACTTATTGGCGAAAACAGAATTCGAATCGATGTTATAGTGTTATAACCTGAAAAAGCGATATTTCTTAAATGATTGGGTAGCATAAATTCATGCACTGTTGTGCCCATGAAATGTTCCAATAAATATTTGGGTTGGAATATGCATTACAGTAACGTAGTAGCTATTAATATTTTGTTACAACTTCCGTGACATGTATTTCATGTTTCTAGGCGCGTGTATCACGAGTAACTAACCATAACGACAATCGTCTTCCTGTTTTTGCCCATATAACGAGACAATAAACTACCTGGACTAATTTTGCACAAAAAATGAAAACCAGAAATATAGGCTCTGGTTTTGATCA
>JAANSP010001226.1:0-16232 GCA_036850745.1 Homidia socia
CTACATGTGGCTTATCAAGAAGAAAATGATGTCAGTGTGTGAACTATGAACATTCTTAATTCACTCTCGCCTAAACTGCACCTGCATGCCAGTGTGCTATACCTATTCAGTTTTATTAACATTTTTTTCAGTCATTTAGAATGATCAGCAAAGCTTATCGCAATTCAAAAATTTATATGCAATCCGTTTTACGACTGCTTTTAACTACTGTCATAAAAATGATCCTTTTAGCAGCTCTCAATCACTCATCTACTTGTTTGTGTAGATCGGATATGGTAATGGAATAATAGTTTTTTCTCCACTCTGTAGGTTCTAGCAACTTTTTATCGATTCTTTCCTCCGCTACGACACTGCTTACTGTCAAATGCTCGGTAATAGTTTGATGATCAAAACACAACTTGCCATTAACCTGCATATCCATTAGCTCAACGGTTTTTATCTATTTGAAAATTTTATGAACTGATGGCATGTGTCGTTGTTGTTAACACTTTTACGGTGTTGCATTCAAAAAAATTTATTTACAATAATTCTACTATAACAGAGAAACTTTCTAGTCTCGAATTGTAAGCACTTACATTTTCAACTATTTTAAACAAGCTAGAATTTCAAAGGACGAAATTTCAAGTTATTTTTTTATCAGTTTTAAAGATTTCTTTATTGCAAACCGGATGCACCTTCCACTATACTACTGCTTTCAATATTAAACCTTTCCACTTTCGACTTTTATAATTTTTTTCAAAACATTTTAGAGAAAAGAATAGTGTACATGATGTTAGCAGAGTGTAATCCAATACGCAAACTGAAAACGATAAATCAGACATCGCCTGGTCTGACCAAATTTTTAAAGCAGGAAAATAATTAGTATGCAGAATCCAATGTCTCTAAGAATCTATTTGGTACTTATGAGGATGACGATAGGAATTGTGGGTCAGCAGTACACCATGTAAATTTAGAAAATGTCAAAAGTCAGCAATACATTGTTTCAAGTGCAGTGACATGAGCAAACAGCGTACCACATGGAGAATCTATTTCGTATTTATGAGGATGACGATAGGGATTGTGGGTCAGCAGTACACCATGTAAATTTAGAAAATGTCAAAAGTCAGCAATACATTGTTTCAAGTGCAGTGACATGAGCAAACAGCGTACCACATGGAGAGGGTATTTAATTATTAGGCCAGCCAACTGTTAAAAAAAGTCAGTGGTATATCTGGTATCAGTTACTCATCGGAAAGAGGGAGAAAATATCAAGAAACCGTTTGACATGACAATGACAGCTCATCATCATCAACAGGATCGTCGGCAGTACCACGCAGCAGCCAGTTAATTCGGACATGCTACCTCTCCTGAATACAAAATGAGTGTAGGAGGAGACGATATGATGATGACGGCTTCAAAAAATAAATAAGGAAAAGTGCAAGGATTTATTTTTTGCACGGAAAAAGTGATGACCAGCCCCGTCGGAACCGGATGAGTAGACGCCTTGCTTGCTGCCAACAACAAACAACGTCATTGTCATCTTTCATTATGACATGGCAGTAGTATCGGTGCAAAAGCACTTGCCACATTATTACGTCCCACTACTACTGCAGGTGTACATCAGCACAACAAAAGGTACGTTGTTGTTACTGTTTAGTTTAACTAGCAAATTATTATATTATTTATGTATTATGCATGTTTTCATTTAGAGAGTCAATGAGTCAGTTAAAAGGATGGTGGCATTGGTATTGTTATTGTTGTTACCCGGCCGGATATGCGACCATTTACATTTTGCATGCATTATTTAAAAAACAATCGGAAAGAAAGGGAGAAATTCCTAAATGATCTCTGCGGTCTATTCAAATAAGCTTGACCTTTCAAAATGAATCTGATATGGTGGTGGCGGTGACGCTAACAATAAGCTTGACTGAGCAGATCACAATCTCTCTTTTTTCACATAATCATGCCCACACATTCCATGTAGTAACTACTACAATCATTTGATTTCATTGATGAATGAGCCAGTCAGTCAGTCAGTCAGTCAGTGGAGTAGAGTAGCATTTTAGCTATTCTGGTCTCCTCCTATAAAATTATATTTTTTTGCAAGGTGGTATCAGAATAGCAACTTTAACAAATGAACAATGCGAAGAAAAAGTAAAAGAACATTAAAAATAGGATGCTGCACATTTTTTCTCTCTCTCCCTCGTCAAAGATTAGTAGATAGTAATCGCATGGCTCTTGTTGTTGGCTGTTGTTTTTACCTGCCTGTCTCTTGTTTCTCTTCTTGTAAAAAATTTATTATTATTATCACCATCATTATTCCCATTTGAATGAGCACAGAGGGACCAAGCCAAAAGGAGGACTGGTGCGACAAACGTTTGAACAACGAAGACTACTACACAAACCAGAAGCTGTATCTGCAATAGGACGACATGAACAACAATAACAACAATGATGATGAGGATACTGCGATACGATGAATACGAATTAAGGAAAAGGACTATCCGTCGACCACGTAGCATACCACCGACGGACAGAAATTCAATTAACCTTTACGAGCTCTGCTTTTCTCTCTTCCCCCTTTTCTCTCTTTCCCTTTGCTCAAAATAGCATACGTGTAGCAATATAATCACTGTAATAACGACCAGTAGTAGAGACGTTAAATATTTTTTACGAAGGTGGTTTTGTTGGTACACTTTCAAAAAAGGCAGAACAGAATAATGATGATGCAGAGATGAGCAAGATGACGGTGAGATAACCCTAGCATTCCTTGGTGGGCATATATAAAAGAAATGTGGGTTCCCTTTCTTTCGAGCAAACACCTATCGGACATCAGGCGAAAGAGGGCTCCTCTCAACAATACGCGCAGCACCTAAAGGTAGAAAAAACGGACATCCGTTTTTACACAACAATTCGGCTCGGAAATTCTTGTCCTTTCAAAATAACAGTTTGAATGGGGAAAATGGGCAAGTTTCGCATCAAAGTAGTGGTGGTGACATTTTTGGGTTTGGTGGCAGTTTGCAAAAGTGACAAAGATCCGACGCTGTCACTGCGACCACCTTCATCACCAGTGTTTTCCACAAGTATAATTGACTCTATTCCGGTGGTGCAAAGTGCAAGTAGTCAACAGCAGGGTGTGTATGCCAAAAGGCCCAATTCCATTCATTCTTCAGCGTCTGCATCTACAGGTGGTGGTACAGTGTCTTCTTCCAGTAGTGATCAAGCCACTTCCGGGGGAAGGAATAATCTTACTCCGTGGTACACGCCAGGAAATACGTTTGCCTTTGATTTTAATGGTAGTGGTGGCGATTCTGGCAGTGCTGGTGCTTCATCGGTAAGCGAGATTGGGTAAATATATATTTACCTTGTAGTTTAATTTGTTTACATGATTAGCTAATTTAGCGATAATGGTGGTGTTTTAGCACGCTGTAAATTCAGCTTCATCGGGAGGAGGATTCTATGATCAGCCACCATCATCTCAAACAGCTTCGCAATCCTCCGCTTCAGATTCATACAGTCCTGTAGCAACTGGAGGTGCCACACAGCAGCCTTCTTACACATACTATTACCAGCACTATCCCTCTGCGTCCTCCGTAGGAGGACATGGTGGTAATGGTGGCGGAGGTTGGTCGTCTGGTGGAGGAGGAGATGACAGCGGTCACGGTGGGCTCTTAGGAGACTTTTCTCTTCCAGGGCTTGGCGCCGGAGGGGGTGGTCTCGCAGGTTTGGGAGGAATTGGTGGTATTAAAGTGATTGCAAAAGCTATTGCAAAGGGAATTTTGGTGGTTAAGCCCTTCCTCATCTTGGGTCTTCTTCTGCTCATCGCTCTGCCAGTTTTATTCCTGCTCCTTCCAATACCCATCATAACCATTACTGGCCAACCCTCCTCTCTCCGTTCTGCTCGCTCATCTCAACTTGCTACCTATCTCACTCAGCTCTCCGGAAAAGTTTTGAATGCCGAAGAGTGTCTGGAAAGGATAATTTGCAAGTTGCCCCAAGCTCCAGAAAAATACCAGACCAAGGCGAAACTCATCTGGGATGAGTATGGCAGTAAGATGATTGCAAATGCTACAAATCCAAGGATTACCAGAGGGCTAAACGCTTACTTTGAGTCTTCTTTGCAAAAGAATAAAAATCTCAAGTGTGACCAGAAATTCAAGTGCACAAACAAATACCTTTAAACTGACAGTATTCAACGAAAACTTTACAACTTCCAAAAAAGACTGTTCGACATTAGACATACCTATATACATAAGTGACCGACAATAATTGTGTGTAAATACATCACAATATATAATGCCAGACTTATTATGACCACTGACCTTAACGTACGAGAAAAAAAACAACGTATTTGCTCATTTATACTCAAGACATTTTTTATTACGCTTACTCGATACTTGACGACGGGACTTGAGGTACAAATCATAACGAACTTAAAAAAGAGAAAAAAAAGAAACGAAAAGTGAGACTTGTAAAATTTTACGTAAATTATTAGTGTATTATTATTACTACTACTTATCCGTGTACAGTACATTTTTTCTGGTCTTTCACATTGCCAAGTGAGACCTACACATTTCTGCTGGGACAGTGCAGTTTATTGACAAAAAAGAAAGGGGTACATATTTTTTTTAAACTGTGATCTTCATTGATTGAGGTGTATAATATTATTTTGTTTGGTGAAGGCTGCTTTGACGTTTTTAAAACTATTTTTTACAATTCATTTCAATACACACTTACATCCTTATTACTGACAAAAAAGAAAGGGGTACATATTTTTTTAAACTGTGATCTTCATTGATTGAGGTGTATAATATTATTTTGTTTGGTGAAGGCTGCTTGACGTTTTTAAAACTATTTTTTACAATTCATTTCAATACACACTTACATACATCCTTCCTTTCTCGACTTAGAACTTGCCAGTTTGTGTGGATGTAGACACCACTTCAAAAAAATGATTACGCGACATCATAATTAGTAATCTATTGTACTTTTAATAGACTGGTAAACTTGTGGCAGTGACCTAAAGGAAACCGTGATAAATTATTCACAAGACGACTTACTACTACTAGACGATTAACGGTATCTACAAACCTGACATGCAGGCAAAACTTTAAGTTGCACACATTTGACAATACGAATACATTTGACCTAAACCGACAACATTTTGACCAACTGAACCAAGATGCTAATATTTTTAAAACCTGACATGAAGGCAAAACTTTACGTTACATACATTTGACAATACGAATACATTTGACCTAAACAGACCACATTTTGACCAACTGAACCAAGATGCTAATATTTTTATAATAAATGTTATTTTGTTTTAATTTATGCATAATTTAGACGAGAAGGCAGATTGCAGGCTAATCAATCTAATTTTACTTATTTTAAAATATAAATATTTATTTGATAAGAGGTTTTTTGTTGTTATTTAGTTTTATATTTTATTAAATAATTATAATATTGTTTTCAAAATTTTCAACTGTTACCACAATTATTGTTATTTTGATGTCAATTTTTATATATTTCAATGCACGTAATTAAAGGAATGATTTAGGAGAAGTGAAAGTTTCTGTTGCATTCTTTTCATTCATTTACCCAAGGATATAATAAAAAGCTCATTTTCCCGATTATTCCTTTCACCTCATGTCCTTTCACCATAAATGATCATGGAGACATTAATTCATTTTTTTAAAAAAAGAAACGAAAAGTAAAACCAAAACTCGAAAGAAAAAAATGATGATTTTTCCTATCTTTTATTCTACAATCTTGGGAATATCATGCCGCCATTTTGCTCCGATTAACATTATGGTTGTTCCACCCACTGCTGCACCTTCTATTGTCTCGACAAAAACTGGAGCTGACAACAACGCAGCAGCACAAGATGAGGATGCCTTTGGGGTAAAATCGTTTTTAGCTAAACTAGTCAAGCTATTCATCATAATGACAAAAATGGTGAAAGTAGTTAAATAAATATGTGCATAACTTTCAGGATGACGATGACAATATAGCTGGAATTAATGATCCCAGACGTCGTATTGTTTTAGCCAATCGAACATCCCTTTTACTTGCCTTCATCGCTGTAACTGTATGTTGTAAATTACAATGTTAAAGTGTGCTCACACCAATCATTACCACTGGAAAATGTTTTTGGACACGTAATTTATTGGTTACTATTGTTGTAGATTGCAAGTGTCTGTGCCACGGTGTACACGTCCGTCTTTTTCTTGGATGAATATGATTATCCACCCACTGATTACAGCAATGATTCTCTTAAGGACACTCTCTACGCTCTAACTACTTTGACGATTGTTACACCCATTGGTTTTGTCATTTTAAAGTTTCGAATAACTAATATACTTATAGGAGTGCTGGTAATTTATTGTACAGACATTACTGCTACTGAACAAATTACCATCAATGTCATTTTAAATACCTATCGAGCAGTAGCTTTATGTAGCTTTTTCTTTTTTGCGCCGATTTAGTTTTTATTTCTGCTCGTGTTCTGTCTCATTTTTCCTGCGAAAGGAATTACAGAAGGGATCTACTCTTTGAAATATGACAAGGAAAACACTATTCATAATTTTGCAAAGAATCCGACCTTGGAAAAAAAGATTCACAACTTTTGGGCAGTGTTCCAGGAGAAATATGTAAAATAAGAAATTACTTGTTTTATAACAACAAAGACATGATCATTTATATTGCTAAACAGTTTAGTTTTGACTGCAATTTTGGTATTTATATCCATTTATATTGTGTTTTCAACGTAGAGCTGCTGTGGTACAAAAGAGATCGTAAGCATACATCTATTGCATTTATTTATCTACACATTATAGCCTAATTATCTATTGATAAAAAGACTCATGACAAAAGTCGGTATTCTTTCTAAACTCATTTCCAACCCAACTCAAGGACAGAATAGAAGATTGGCCTTACTTTTTAAACAGCACCGACTTTCCAGCAAGTTGTTGTACAGAAACGCAGCGAAAGTATGCCGAGTCTTTAAAACTTTTAAATGACGACGACCCAGATTTTGCCTCAGTGACGGGGTCGAAACACCACAAACCAGAGTTGGATATTGCAAGTAGCTATTGCGGGTTGGGTTTGGCCAAAACTCGCACCAGAGGTCTTGNCTCAGTGACGGGGTCGAAGCACCACAAACCAGAGTTGGATATTGCAAGTAGCTATTGCGGGTTGGGTTTGGCCAAAACTCGCACCAGAGGTCTTCCCTTTAATAGTGCTACCCTTCCTAAACGACTTTTCAGTGGTTTTTTTCTCTCTCTAACGGGAAAGCAGAAGGACAAGCTGTATGCAAAGTTTTTAGAATTTAAAAAAGAATTTCATCATCCCGAGAGGAGTCTTATAGAAATGCTGGATATATTAGAAGGGGCAAAAAATGTGGAAGGTGGACGCACTGGGTGCGTTTAAAAGGATATGGAAAAACTATTACATTGACAGCGTATGCAACTTTTGGGATGACTCGAATGCAGTAAAGAAGAAGGAGAATAGTAGCTTCGTACCAGAGAAAAATCCATCGTACTGTACCAAAGTACCCGATGATTGGGACAATGACATTGCTTATCCTTCTGATTTGAATCATACATCACGGGTTGAGAGCATTGGGGTTGTCAAGAATTTGACAAGAGCAAATGAAACATGCATGAAAGAAGGGTGGCCAGTGTTTAAAGCAGAGATGGAAAAAGTAGACAAGGCTTTTACTGGAACTGCGGCCGACTACTGTGGAAAAATTCTCCCCGAAACCAGACAAAATGTAAGCACTTTTGGAAGAGAGCTCTTGCTTCAGATGGATTATTTGACATCTTACATTTATGAATTCGGTAAACCCATTGAGGGTCCCGCACCGCAAAAAAATGATTGGTTGCTGTGGCCTGTCCAAACACGATTCGATCCTAATGAAACTTACCCTTGTAAGTCGACATGAACTTTAGGTACATATTTACCTATGCCGTTTTTTTTAAATCAAAAATTTTGTCACTTTCATTTTTAGACAAACTAAATGCCAACTACCTTCGTGTTGCTCATCACCACAAATATGTAAATCCAAATCACACGATATTATTTTGATCTTTTCTTCATTTTTGTGCAAACTACCTGAATCATTTTTATTATTTTGAAAGGACGAAAAGCTAAAACAAATGTACTACTTTAGTCGTGGCATTTCGGAAAATTTCCTGCTGCAATCAGTGGTCCATGAAAAAACCTGTGAATCTTTGAACCCTTCTCATATACCCGGCATCAAAAGGAAACTTGCTCGAGATCTAAACAAGCGTTGGAGGCGAGCCAAGCCCTTTTCTGATTGGAAGAATAAGAGAGGAAGGTTTAGGTTATTTTTTCCTTTTTGAAGTACGCAAAATCACCTATATCACAATGGGAACAAGCGCAGCCTGCATTTTTTGCATTATCATCCTTGCCATCGTCTTTTGGCAGTACTATTCTCGAATTAAAGCTGAAGAATACGCAAATCTTGCATTGCCCAAGGAATTTGAAGTTTTACATTTGAGAAGAGGATCCCTTATAGATGAAGCTGACATTGTTCATGAGAAAAAACCCAGAAAGACCAAAGCTTTGGCACATAAAGTGAAAAAGGTCGCTCCAGCACCAGCACCAGCAGCACATGGAGGTCGTTTAGGACGTGGACAGTTGCCACTTAGGGGACACCCAGGACTACCAGGTTTTGGGCACGGACAAGGCGCTCCGATAGGTCTTCGACCACAATAAAATACAAAACTCTCACTCAGGATTAAAAAAATTTACCATTAACCACAAAGACAGCAAGCGGTAATTAGAACTTGTATTATGCTGCTCGCTGCCATACAGTCAATCAGTATTCAGGACTGATATTGTGAATTGGGCGTTTGCTCCTTTTTGAATAATATGACGATGAATTTTCTGTTTATACTATTGCTGCATTGTAACTTTAGAAAACAAATAAAAAATCCTTTCATCATAAAATCCAAGCACTGCATTTATTCATTATTGCTGACTACTCGTCATTTGTATCAAATTTTTGGCTTTGGAGACGCCACCACCGACAAAGATGGGAGGATGAAGGCCACAATCTCAGATGCATACACGGCCATACTATACTGTATGCAGCGTATTTAGTAGCACAGAGTAATAGTATAGTTTTGCTTTCTTGGCTTTGCAAGTAAGGAAGGCTAAATAAATATATAGTGTTGGCGATGATTCTCCTATAATCATTCATACACAAAACCATAGTGCTTTATAGAAACAAAAAATGCGACCAAGGAAGAAAAGGAGGACAACAAACAGTCTGACAAAACACACAGCACAAATGTCTCATATCATCAAGATAATAATAAATTTATTCTTTTTAGGATCGGCATCATCATCGGCATTGCATTGTGCTCTCTAGCCCAGCACTCTGCTATACAGCTCAAAATCTCTTTAAATGCTATTTGAGCACTTGATTTGTTACTGTATCACAATGAACTATTAAACATATATACAATAAAAATAAAACATATTATATCAACCATCTAAAAAAGTTGGTTGGTTTATTCTATGCAGTTTTGCAAGCGTTATAATACGCTGTCCTGTGTAGTACCACCATAAACGTTGACGACGGACGACGACGACAACGAAACGCAATCTTTTATGTTTTTACCTGGCTAATGCCTTGCAGGCATATTTTAATGCAGATGGAGAAAAAAGGAGAGAATCGTCATCCTCCTCCTCCTTATTCTCTCCTCTGAACACCATACCACCATGATGATGATAATAATAATATTAGGCATGCCAACTAACTACTAGTTAGTTTTTACACACATCACACACTACATCCCATATTATCTGCTTTGAAAAGCGAAAGATGTGAGCTGATATATGGGATGCTGTTGTTTTGTTATTGTACGTGCAGAATAAATGCATGCATTTTTTTCATTTATCATCATCATCATCATCACCGCCATCGCCAGTCAATTGTGCATGTAAATGTAATCATGATGATGGTGAGAGTGGACGAGAAAAAAAGGAGATGAGGTTTTTTTTTAAAAAAAAGGCATAAAAAATAGTCATCATCGGCTACATTTTAGAGAGTACATGATCGCGATCATCGGTGAAACACACATGCTATTTTTATTATATTATTATGCAGAAGCATGGATGCAGTCAGATTGTATGTAGAACTGACTCAACTGAGAGAGCGATAAAAAAGCAATGTCTATCTACAGGTTTGGTGTTTTAGTTGTGTTGTTGCGTTATATGGTATATATAATAAAAAGCTGGAGGAATGGACATTTTGCTTTGGTGCTACTGTTTTTGTATGCGTCTACAACAATACTAGTTTTAAGTGCAAAATGGGCTATGCGATCATCATCGCTCTTGTGATAGTAGCATGTAGTGGTGATGATGATGATGATGCATGCTAACTAATTCAGTGATGAAGAAAATGATATTTAAGAGTGTGTAGGAACATGGAATGGAATGCTTGACCAATATGACCATATTCATAATGTGATAGTTGTTGTTGTAATAGTGTAGGTAATGTGCACCTTCAGAGAACATTTTTTATAGAGATTCCATAATGTGTGTTTTGTAGAGACTTGTCAGTTAGTCAGCCAGCCAACCTGCTCTACTACAATATTATTATGCAAACAGACAAGCAAACTGTTGTTGTGTGATGAGCAAGAGAAGCAAGAACAAGTTGTCTTTTTAAAGAATTGTTTTCGTTGCAGTCACTCATATTTTTCACGGCATTTTCCGACAGTATAAACAATACAGGCTTGTATTTTTGCATGGAATCAGCAGCAGCAGAAGCATCAGTCAAGTAAGACAGAGAGACATTTTCAAGATTGTGACACGCACAGTCAGATTTTTAATCTGCGGTAAACGGTGTGTAAATATTAAAGTGGAGTGTGAGTAGCGGGGTGTCATGTCATTCAGATTCCCGGCATATTAAATCAAATCATTTCCATTTTCAGGCATACAAGCCATTATTATCACATCAGTTACGCAGGCAGATAAAAGGTGTGTGTGTGTGAGTGAGGGAGAGAAAGAGAGTACGGTGCACAATTCCAATAGGAAAAAAGGGAAAGGCAGAGAGCTTACTGTTTTCTGGTGACTTGTGTAAACAACGTGATAAACGTGTGCGTACATATACAACAAGGGGTGGTTTTCTGTTTGTGTTTGTTGTGTTGGTGGGAAATGTCAGGAGAAAGCAACATGTTTACCGAAAGAAAATCCTTTGACGGAGGAGCAGAGGCAAGGCCAAGTCTATCCAATGGACTTACAGCTCCATCCATTCTTCGGTCTGCGTCACCAAGCTTTAAGCCGCAACGAGTTACAACGTTTTCCCCCACTGTGGAAATTTTGGAGGATCGTCGCATTTCAAGGAATTCCATTTCTGGTGGGGAGGATGAAAGAGTTGGAGACTCAAAAAGTCGTTATGTACGACATTTGATGGAGGTAATAATGATAATAATAATACTGAAAACTGAAAACATTAATATCCGACTTTGATTTATTAAAATTATACATTTTTTCAGGACGTTAGGAGAGACAATTCTCTGCACGATGATAACATTGGAAAGCCTTGCTGGGAATGGAAATTTTGGAAGATCGTCGCATTTCAAGGAATTCCATTTCTGGTGGGGAGGATGAGAGAGTTGGAGACTCAAAAAGTCGTTATGTACGACATCTGATGGAGGTAATAATGATAATAAAATGCTGAAAACTGAAAACATTAATATCCGACTTTGATTTATTAAAATTATACATTTTTTCAGGACGTTAGGAGAGACAATTCTCTGCACGATGATAACATTGGAAAGCCTTGTTGGGACTGTGAATGCCCAAATGGATATCTCCCCCATGAATGGAGGTACATTTAAGAATGTGATGATAAATTTTTGACCTCTTTTAAAATGCTTGAGTCAGATTAAGATGATGCTGATACTCTCCTATGAATATGCATTCGTGCATGTCGTGCATGTAGTAAAAGTGTGCTATTCATTATGCATCCAAAGCTATTAATTTTGGTACAGTACCTGTTTTTCTTAAGAAAACGATTCAGGTACACAGAGTACATAAACTGCGTAGGTAGTGACACGTGAATTCTCAACATTTGATGAAAAATATTACAATCATATCATCATGTTATATTGGCGTGAGGGAAGTGTGACTCCGACACTCTCTTTGATACTTTTATACTTTTACTGGGACATAAGAACATGGCAAAACATCTCACATAAAAATATCATGCACACAAAACCATACATACATCATCATGACTCACACTTATTTTGACACTTCCACATTCCAAATTTAACCATTCTCTCTGTCGGTTAATTATTTGCTCATTCATTCATTAACGAGCAGTGTATTCTTCATATTGTAAGCCTTGCTTTATCGTCATCATCATCCACATTATACAATCTTCTCCTTTTCATGGAAAAGTAGAAGCATCATCATCTCATGTTTATTATTATTATTACCTATTATAATCATCATGCATACCATAGCAGTGAAGCCTCCAGCAGCAGCATTAATGAGCAAATGATGTTAATGATAAAAACAAGTAAAATGAATAAAATAATTGCAAACTCAGCCAAAAGGTGAAATATATGTAGCACCTCTGCTGATAAAATGTTGTTGATGAATGAGCGTCGTTGTATGGGATAACTCACGAAAAAGAAAGAGTCAACCTAATAAACAAATCAAACTTGTTATCTTGAACGCAAAATATACTGCAATATTTACATCAGGCGTGCGCACAAATTATGGGCGAGGAAGGCAATATTGAAATTGCGAATGTCAAGGATGCGAGTTTTTGTACTTGATGATGGATAATACGTGCATTATTATTATTTTAGTTTATTATGTTGATGTGAATGCATAAATTTGCCTATTAGCGCATGCGTACTACCTACTTGGTGGAATTTTTAATGTTGTACGTACTTTTTTTTATTGAACTTGAACAACATTTGTTGGAAAGACTAACATTTAAATTTTTTGTGCAAATAATAATTTAATCCCTATACAGTGGGCATGCGCACATTGATCATCATATTTTGCGATGAGGAACGTGGAAAAGAATTTTTTCTTGTGTGTGTGTAGGTGTTAATATGATCAAAAGGTATTGATTTTGAGATTATTGAAGTTTTGTAAAAAAAAATGCGAAAAAGCGCGCAGGCGTAAACCGCACATCAAATAATACTGTTGCCTTGTTGCGACCTAACTAGTCACAGTTTTTCTGCTCAAATAAATACATCACCATCAGCGTAAATAAACCGCACATCAAATAATACTGTTGCCTTGTTGCGACCTAACTACTAACTAGTCACAGTTTTTCTGCTCAAATAAATACATCACCATCATTATCATTACTACTACCACTCTGAATTCCAAGCAGTCAATTTAGAAAAGGAATGAACGCATGCATACTTTTTTTTAATAAAAAATAGATATGATTTTTAATGTTTTGGTAATAATAAGCAAAAAATTAAACGACAGCGACTTGCTTGGTGGCGAGCTCTTTTTAAGGAGATGAGCAGAGTAATCGTGTTTGTCGCATGATACATCATGCTTTTTGTATGAGTGGGTGGCACACAACACGTTAAGCTGTACATAACCTATTTTACTTTGGTGGCAGCATTGTTTTTATTACATTTTTTGGAATGTTAACACGTGAGACAAGACGTATCAGTCAGCAGTCCCGTTTTTAATAATATGTAGGCAATCTGCCCTAATAAAAAATACTGCTCAAAAGCTACTGTCCAACTTGTCACTTAAATATTATTTATGAGACATTTTTTTCTGCATAATAAAAATCATTACTCGTTTTCGTTACACTTCACCAGGAAGCGTAGTGAAGATGTAAAGTTTTGTATTTTTTGCTGCTGCTGCTTCTACTGCTGCCTAGTTACTTACTGACCTTGTCAACGTTGTAAATCGGAGAAAGGCAGGCACAGGAGGTGATCTAATTTATCAACCCATCAAATGCCCACATATATTATTATTTTCCTCAAACAACTTTCTTAAATTAACACCCCTAAACATTCATCTTATATATCATTAGACAAACAGACACTGAGCTGAGATACTCTGTCTGAGCATATATTGTGCCATAATGTAGAAAATGAAGGAGGAAAAACTTTTTTTGGCAAACACTTCCGGTTGTTGCTCTTTCTCTATTTTTTTCCGACGGTCATGATAAGTGTAGTGAAAGACGGCAAAGAAAAATGATATCCTGTTCGTAGATAAGTTATAATAGAAAAACTTATAATATGATATGCTTGCGCTCGTGTGTAATAAATTTTACAACATATTAATTTAAAAGGACGGAGAATAAATGACAAGGGGATGGACGGAACGAGATGCCCGAAAAAAACATAAAATTCACCTGCTACGCTTTAACATTACCCAGAATTGTACGTCAAACGTAGTTATAAAATAAGTATTGATTTCTTGTAAGTGGTTCCGACAAGTGTGTCGTCATCTTATATATAGTGTATTCACCCGACGCTCAAAAGGAAACGTCGTCGCAACAGTGAAAATTGTGCAAACTGGCATTTTTATTTTGTCACATGAACGCTTCTTGTTTGCTTCCGTTCTCGTCAAATTGCATTCATCTCAACTTACAATTTTTTATTTAGCTTGCTAAATGCGCAGCAGTAAAACGTCAGCTTCCATATCAAAATCGAATCGAATGACAACACACGCCAAAAAAAGTTCAAAGTATTCCTCTGATCATTTTTCATGTTTCATTTAGTCTCGCAGGTCCGGAATAATCAAGCAATGTCTCTTATTCTACTTTATTGGATGTATGCATGACATGGCCAGATTGAATTTTTGAATTCCTCAGCAGATCGAAAATTTCACATTATATTGCCAGCAAATAGTAGTAGTAGTGGTGCATATATTTATACATATATGAGATTCCCACTACAGCTTTGATCCACAAATGCTGCCGCTCTGTACACATTTGACTACTGTGCGGAATGATGATTATTATGATACTAAAACTTTTTTCGTATAGATATTTTGAGCCCCACGAGAACTATAACGACCCATAGGTATTAATATTGCTACTATGTCATTCTAGACATTTCGGCTCTTGGTTCCATCAGCCAACACAACATGGTTTTATTATTACAAAATCAGTGCAGGTTCATATCACTCGACAAATTTTTATATGCTCTTTTTGTTGTATCAGTCCACTCCAGTTTTTACTTCCTGTTTTTGGGTCTTACTTGTTTTCATTCCATAAGGCATTTTATGATTTTACTTACATTCAAAATGTGCATGGAATTCAAAAAAAGTCAACCAATTGATTTACATGGTTTTACATTTGCACCGAATGGTCAACCTGAGAATAGGATTTGAACAGAAAATGAAACCTATAGCTAGTTTATGTATTTGAAATCAAAAGGACAAGAGTACATAGATTGTAAAAATTATCTATACGAAAACGACGAAAACAACAACAACAGCGAAGCGGCATTTTCTTTCTAGTTTTGTGCATATGGCACTCAATTTTAAAGACTGGCTTTTGGTTTTTATTTCATATTTTTATGCTTTATGTTGTTATTGTTGCCGTTACAGACTTTCGGATGACATTGCATATAGTACACTTATAAACCGTATAATAACAACGGAATAATATGCAATTTCCTATGTACTTACATGCATAATCCATTTATTCCAACCTTGAAAGGAATACGACGCGACCGTGCAGTAGCAGCAGCAGTAGCGTTCATTTACTTGTCTGTTAAATCCGCAAAGGATGCAAACGTAACGTAACGCTCGACCAGCATAAAAAAATATTTTTTCGGCACTTGGCCAAAAATGGAACAACATTTAGCCTTTCATTGCACCATAACGCCACACTGGGAAGTGGCCACAAAATGGGAATATTTTTGCAATAAAAAATTGAATCACTTGTTCTTCTGTATTCATAAATGCAATTTCTTGTTTTCCCGACATTCGGTATCATAACACAATATTATTATGACTGATAAAAATTTTCGTGTTTTTAGGTAAATTTACATAAAAATACCAAATCAATTTATCTTCTTCCAGAATATACTTCTTTTTTACATTTGAAGAATAACAATAATACGTACATGTGATTCCATCGATAAGAGGAAAAATACATAGAATCTATTTCTGCTTCTTTTACAGTACCGGTAGAGGCTACTCCACAATGATTTTATGCTTAGGCACATCCACTTACATTTTGTCGTGACCTAGCACTAATCGCGCACTTT
>JAANSP010001227.1:0-16222 GCA_036850745.1 Homidia socia
TCTGCAGATAAGGTACATTCACAAAATCTGCACACATTCTTCGGCATCAGATTAGGTAGATATTCGTTTTTTTATTGTTTTCATGCATGTTAGTAAACGTTGATTTAATGGCTTTAGGCATGTAAAAAAAGTCTTATTAGCATAAAATAAACTTTTTTTTGATGATGGAGGTGCACAAAAGTTTACTGAATTTAACCGAGCTGCTTCTGTCTTTTTTTTCTCTTTCCTTTTTAGCAAGATATATTGACTGATTATATAAATTTTTTACCAAGAGAAAAAATAAGGGAACATCTTTTGATGCCATCAACTGATATACTTTTTTGAGTTTCTTTCCTGTAATTTCTTTTGAATTTCTTTTTTTTTACTTTTTTATTATCCTACCTCAAACTTTATCTTGTTTTGTAGAATGTTTCATTTCCACACTTGGCAATGTCTTCCAGAATGGATAAAAAGCCCAATAAAATGCAGAGGATTTACGTGTTATGAGTTTATTCTTTTGTGATACTTGTTATGCTTGTAATTTTTATCCGATATCAAAACATTGATATTATTGCGGTGAATTTTTTAAGAAAAGCTCAAGTTTTCTTTTATTCACATTTGCCTTTTCTTTCGTTTTTCTTTTGCTAAGCTCGCGTCTTTTGTAAAAAGTACAAAGCATATGCCTATCTAGTAAGCAAGTTTTGGTTTTGGTATAAAAGAGAAAATTTGAGACAACCACACTGGGTATGCCACTATACTATGCTTCTGCTCTTTCTGGCATTGTGACTGTGACTGTGTGTGTTGTCTCGCTCCCTCCTGTGCGGTTGGCCGTCTCCTGTGATATGTCCCCAAATTGAGGATCATTTGCATTTCCATGCTCGTGATTGTGGCTGTGACTGTGTGTGTTGTCTCGCTCCCTCCTGTGCGGTTGGCCGTCTCCTGTGATATGTCCCCAAATTGAGGATCATTTGCATTTCCATGCTCGTGATCATGTCTCTAAAGCCGAGAAAGAGCAGAGGAGGGACCCACACGACCACACTTGAGCCATTCAACTCCTTATTCACATTTCATGGACGAATTTCCACATCATCATCGTCGTCATGAGAGAGCCATGTTTTAGTGTGCGCCGTACACACGGCATAATAATATTACGACTCAGTTGTGAGGGAAGTTGAGCAAGTTGATAATAATATGATGACGAGCGTGATAGAAAAAGAAGACAAAGTGTACAAATAGCAAAAATGATTTTGATGATAAAAGGAGCAAAAGCAGCAGCAGCAGGTTTTGTGCGTTTAGTAGTAGTAGTAGTTGATAGTTTAGCGGAGAAAATTGTCGGAAAGTAGCAGTAAAATATACACAAATGTGTGTGTAGTAATAATGATAATGCTAGTTATTATAATGGCATGTAATATGGTTTTGGTTCATGATTTGTCTCGGCCAACTTTACAGTGTCGTGTGTACCTACAGCCTAGTAGAGGTAACTTTAACCCTATGAGGACCGAAAACCCCAAGTGGCTCTGATTGTGAGTTTTGTGAACTTGAGCACTTTTAGTGGAAGCCTTGAGGACTGCCTTCACTCACACAGCCATTTAGTTACTTTTTTCTCTTTACTGAGCATGTACTTTCCAACGATAAATATGTCTTTTACGAAGAAATAAACGGCAACCAACCATTATATACATAGAGGTTTAGTATATCTTCTATAGTCATACATATATACTACTACTACTATACTCTGCCCATGTAATAGCGCACAATACATCCTCTTTCCTTGAGTCGCTGTAATATTATTATCTCAATGCTACGGTTCACTGCTGCTCCCGTATTGTAAATCGCAGCAAGAGCCAGAGAGCAGTCAGCAAGAGAGTTTTGTATGATGAGATGTTGTAGCTTGTTATAACTGTGCGATGCTCTCTTCTCCTCCTCAAGCTGCGATTCTTCCCCGTTTGAAGTTTGCCTTATGGTTTTCGCTTGGACTGCCATAACCAACATCACCACTACCGCTTCCACTGCTAGTACTACTTCATAATAGCAATAGTGACATATCCAAAAGCAAAAGGCAAAAGCTCCTTTTTACTCTCACTCTCTCATTCTTTCTGCTGACTATATGATGACTGCCACTGCTGGTTTGTTTGGTTGCTCGCTCGCTCGCGAGCTCTTCTCCTAGCTTGCTGCCTAGCTCACTCTCTGTGCTGCTGCTACAAAAGGCAAAAGCTCCTTTTTACTCTCACTCTCTCATTCTTTCTGCTGACTATATGATGACTGCCACTGCTGGTTTGTTTGGTTGCTCGCTCGCGAGCTCTTCTCCTAGCTTGCTGCCTGCCTAGCTCACTCTCTGTGCTGCTGCTCTCAAAGTATTTGCTCGGCACACCATATAATAGCTTTGTAAGTCGACTATATGGCTCTTGTAAAGCGGAGAATGACTCTCTTATTCTTCTCTCTCAACACAAAAGGCTCATCATCATCATCATAATCACAGGCGACGACAATTTATTTCATTCATGAGGACAACCTGATCCTCTTAATACCACAGCAAATTATTTTTCATCATCCTGATTAGGAACTCTGAGCTCTTTATTGTCTTTGAGAACAAAACGCTCTCTCAGTCTCTTTCGGTGGATGACGTTAATAATAATAATACCATGATGATGATGATAATGATACTCTGTGTAGCACTACTCTCAATAATACTCATTCTCTACTACCACACTACTTATGCGTGTATCGCACAATTACATTGTTGTCAGTGAACACACACACAGAGTCACAGTCTCTTTTTTGCTACTACTGCTGTTTTACCACACAATCTTAATCAACCAACACATCACATGCATAACGTTATTATTATCTTATTTTATTCAAAGAGCAAACTAGAGAGAGGAGGACACAGACGGACATGGCGTTTACTTAATAATAATAATGATTGTTTATTTTAATGAATTCGGTTGGCCGAATGCATGCATTTTTTTCTCCTGTTACGACAACACACACATATGTATTTATGTATGCTTTGCTGCTACACGTACATATTTGTTCATTGCATTTTTTAGTAAAGTATAATTGCATGCTTGATTTCTTTTTCTTCAGCAGACTTGAGTTCATCATTCCATTTTTATTGTTATTATTATGTTTTTTGTACGTATGTCTTTGCACGTTCTCTAATTTGCGATAAGTATAATTGCATGCTTGATTTCTTTTTCTTCAGCAGACTTGAGTTCATCATTCCATTTTTATTGTTATTATTATGTTTTTTGTACGTATGTCTTTGCACGTTCTCTAATTTGCGTAACTAACACATTTTAGTTTTTGTGCCACCTTTCAATTTTTTTAAGCAATAATAATAATAATAGTAACGATCGTGCCCCAAGGCAGAAAAAAATGGTTATGTGTAAGTAATGGTAATAGTTGTGTGAATAATGATAATAATGATCTCTTATTCTTTTCTTGTCGCTTGTGCTATTATTTATTATTATTATTGTCGGTGTACATTATGGATCCCTTCTTCTCCTACTTCTTATGGTTTAGATTGTTCTTTTGTGTCTGTTTAAATAGAGGAACGGTTCGAGAGAGAGAGAGAGGAAAAAAGTACGACAAATCTAATACACGCTCCTCTTGTTCTCAGTTTCACTTTTTGTGCTGCTACTGCTGCTTATTGCTGTCATGAGATGATGTTTTTTGTGTGGCTTTGTCATGAAAAAGGGAGAAAAACTGCTTTTTATCCTATTCCTCTTCTTTTATAGCCTTTGTGACACTTGGAAAGGTATATAACGATTTCCGTTTTCAGCAGAATTACGACCCAGTTGGGATGCCAACTTGCATGCTGGTGTGAAATGCTGTCACATATTTTATGGCTTGTTTCTACTGTCGCCAGAATTATATCATGTAGCAGCGCAGAGTTAAAAAGGCAGAGAGAAAGAGAGAGAGAGAAGCAAAAAAGAAGTAGCAGCGGCAACGACGTTGTTGGTGAAGTGAATAGTTGTTGTCGTATTACTTTTATATAAATAAATACGAAGAGAGAGAGAGAGAGAGACTTTTTTTATTTATTTAGTAAAAATGTATCAAGCGAAAGGTCTCTCTCTTTTGAGCTGTGTGGTAAAGTGGTGAAGTCTTTTTTTGGTTTTCTGCTTTAACTTATACCCAACAGGGCAGCAGTAGTTGTACCAAGTAGCAGCAACAACGGCAACTCATGCTTCTCCTCGCTTGCAGTTAAGTGACACGCTCTCATATGTGACGTTTTGAACTGTTTGTTGAAAAGTTCTTTTTTTGTATGTTTTGTGTTATTCTGATGTTGTGTGTGTGTGCGGACTTTATTATGTATAGACATGTAATGTGTTAAAATATGTACTTGGTTTCCTACTACGACTACTTACTGCCCCTATTAAACTTTACTGCGCTTTATATGTTCACTAAATCTTATTTGACTTTAATTCTGGCATGTAAGTAAAAACTTGACGGTGTAATGTTGTGAGTGAGCACCTTTTGGCATCCTCATGATGATCATGATGATGACGGTGGTGGCATATAGCACACACACACAAAAGCACGAAAAACTCATAATAATCTGATGCCTACTTGCAAAAACTAAACTTGCTTGTACTATCATCACCACCACCACCACTACTTTATTTTATTTTAGTGCTTACTTATTACATCTTTGTGTAGGTTCTCACATGCCTGCAAACAAAATAATACCTANCATGCCTGCAAACAAAATAATACCTAGATAGAGAGAGAGAGAGCAACAACACGACATGCATAAATAGTAATATGTCCTCACCTCAGCACCTACAACAGCACTTATTTAGTCACCAACCAACCACTAGTATAACCACACACGCGAAAAATGGAAAAAGATATATCACGTAGAAGTGGTTGGTTGTGTAGAAGTAGTAGTAGTGTGCGATAAGCACTTTTTTGCCAACTTGATGAAATTTGTGACTATTTTCCGTTTTCTGCTCTGTTAAAAAGTTATTTTGATTTTATTGATCCCATTCCGAATACTTTACAGAATAATTTTATGTGCATTGCATTGCATGAACATGTAGTATAAAAAGGTGTAGTAGTATGAGGCTACATTATACGACTATAGTGTGCTGCTGCCACTGCTGCTACACTCCCTCCGTTTACAGTTCATTCACGCAGAACAAATGACTTTGCTTTTGTTATTGATTTCATCACTCTCTTGTGTGCAGTGGTAGTAGATAAAGTAACACTTTTATTCTCATCAGATCAAGCCAAAGCAAGCAGCTCAGCACAACAGCGGTGTGGTTTTTATGCGCAAGTAGTAGCAATTTAATAGCTTTTTCTATTATTCGCCCGCAATCTCAAACTCGATCACATTATTGAAAAGTGTTGCTGGTAAACTAATTAATTATCAAAAATAAAAGCTCTCTTAAAAGCAAATAATTGGATCTGAAAAAGTCCTTTCATGCTGATTAGGCAAAATATGTGTAATTTAATTGATATGCATGCTGATTTTCTATCATCCATGCCGCATATGTTTATGTGCTCACTCACAAAATAATAATAATCATGTAGTAAGCAATGCCGGCAATGTGAGCTCTTTTATTCTTCGTCTTTTTCGTGCATCATGCTTTCAATCATTTATTTTCGGAACAGATTTTTTTACAAGATATTTTTTTAACTTGGTTCATGTGAGCTTTCATGTTTTCATCATCTTGATCACTTGAAATTGAAACGCTTCAAAAGAAACTACAGTACTAAAAACTAACTTGTCGTCAGTTTGATGGACTGGATCGCGGTGGCGGTTTTGTGAAGAAGAAGAAGAAAAACTGCATAGTATAAAAGTAAGTGGGAGCCGAAAATCTTTTGCCGTTTCTATTTTTATACACGCTGACGAAGGTATAATTTCTATATATGCCTGTTGGGTGTTAAATCACTCCTTTTTTTCTTTTATTTGTATTGTGGCATCATCATCATCGTCGCATCCGCTTCTCTAGTATTTGTATTTAGATTTTTATACACGTTTCTCCTCCCCAACAAAACACTAAACATGTTATTTACAATTTTATCCATCACATCGTCATCGTAGTCATCATCAGCGTTTTTCGACTAGAGAGATGCATACAAAATATTAGGCACCTAGAGTCGACGTTTAGCGTTTGCCCACACTTTTCAATGTAAAATACGACGAGTGATTGTGTTTTTATAACCATGTATGCTTGCATATTTTATGTTCCTGCTGAACTTCAAAACGCTATAAAATCGCGTAGTTATTGATGAAAAAGAGAGTTT
This sequence comes from Homidia socia, assembly GCA_036850745.1. Lineage (NCBI taxonomy): Eukaryota > Metazoa > Arthropoda > Collembola > Entomobryomorpha > Entomobryidae > Homidia > Homidia socia. The sequence goes on from JAANSP010001227.1 coordinate 6,235, forward strand.
CAAAATACAAAAATAATAAATTTTTCGTACAGCCTTTTTTCAGAGAACAGTAGTACAGCAGCAGCGGATATAGTGTTGTGTGCGCGCACCCAAAATAGCTTTCTAATGCGCCGTACACCTGCTTTTCCCCCTTTTGTAAAAGTTAATGTTTTGTGCTTAAAAACGAATAAAAAAATCAAAGACAAGCAGTGTAATTGTAATCAATAGCTTTCTAATGCTCCGTACACCTGCTTTTCCCCCTTTTGTAAAAGTTAATGTTTTGTGCTTAAAAACGAATAAAAAAATCAAAGACAAGCAGTGTAATTGTAATCTGGTTTGAGAAAACTGTTTGAGATTGAACAGACAGCAGGAGCATGAGCAGCAAAATGCAAAAAGATAACGATAGCCGTGAAGCTCTAGCTCTGATATTCATGATGTTTTTTTTCAAGTAGGCGGGATTGCCTGACTTTTTATTATTAAGTTTATTTGCATTTTATCCAGTTGGTATGTGTATTACTGACTTTTTTAGGCAATGTTAATCCTCTTTTCTTTCTTTTTTGAACAAGGGAGAAATGCCCGAACGTAAATATAATCTATGCATTTTACATTTACTGGTGGTGAGTGAGTTGTGAGTGTATACAGAAAGGATTTATTTGTATCTTGTAACAACAGATTCTTTCACTCCAGTGAATCCTTCCTTTTCTCTTTTTTTCTTCTCAATGTTGCTTCTATTGCAATCCAATGCGATGAGTTGTAGTGGGATTCACTCCTCTCACCAACACCACTCTGTAATATTTTTTTCAACTTCAACTACCGCTGCCGCCGCACTACTATTGTGCTGCCATCATCACCTAACGCCACTGTAGAATGTTGGTATGATGATGAATATAGGTATTTGTACGTTTTTGAAGAACACTAGTGGAATAGCAAGTAGATAATCTCCAAAGGATTTCCTCAAGGCAGAGCACATCATCTGAATGAATCGTCAATCAAACATGATGGATAATCTTTGATACATGACAAAAATTGGATTTAGCGGAAAAGCATGAATACAAAAGGCTTAAAGGCAGCGGCAGCAGAGCAGAGTGGTAGCAGTATGCTGCTGACTGGCTGACAGACTATATATGACTCTATAATAATGCTTGCTGTTGTGCTTGCTAAAGAGGAAATAAAAATGCAAAAGGAGAGGAAAGAGAGAGCTTTAGCAGTGTAGTCGTGACATATTGTATACTTTGCAAAGAATAAAAATGATCCTTTCTTTTTAAGCTTGACATACAACATTCAACTCTTCTCCGGTTGCTGGAGGAAAAGAGAAGAGAAACGAGAGAGAGAGATAGGGGATAAAAAATTGTTTGATTGTTGAAAAATAAAAGTTTATAAGGAGCAGGAAAACAGAAAAGAGAAAACTGCTATAATAATAATAATAACAATAATAAGCTTATATTTAATTCTATATAACAAAAATGTTGTACATTTTAAAAGAGTGAAAATGGTAATATAATCCAAGTGTATATAAAAATTCCTTACAAGAACGGGAAAAGGAAATTTTATTGCATTGGAAAACGTATGTTATGGGTTTTCTTTTTGTGTATATCAGACAAGATTATACTAGTTAAACAACAAATTAACTAAGACGTTTCGCAGATGTAAAAATACTAGAACGTATACACAACTTTGAAGTATGGGATCTGGAATTTTAGTTGAATTTGTATATATTGAATTTTGTGCTAGCAAAAAATATGCATTATATATTCAATATACCTGAAAAAATGCTGTTTTTTGAAAATTTAAGTAAATATTTAAGCAAATATTTGGCGAATTTTTTAGTAAATTATATTTAAATATTTTCACTGTTTTTAGTAAATATTTCCACAGTGTCTAGTTATGGGTTTTCTTTTTGTGTATATCAGCCTGCCTGTGGTAGTATATATCAAGTTATTGGTGTTAAAGGCTATTTCTGGACCAAGTGCGCTGAATGTGCGCTGAATTATTATAAGAAACGGAAATGACCATCGGATGACTGTTGAGTTGGTAGAAAAGGAGAAAATAAAACTTTTTTTTCTTTTGGGGTGTAACTATGCATGTAGTACACACGCAAACTTGCTATCTTTAGCTATTGAATTATAATTTCCGATCTTGGTGTCATGTAAAATTCAACATGTTCTCCCACCGCCACTAACCACCACAACTCAACTGCTACAAACAACGTACAAAGTAGTATCAAGTGACCCTATTTTGTGCTTAGAAGGAAGGGCAAACATGCAGAAACAACAGTGGTGGTGGTGATGGTGATAGAAGTAGTAGTAGCGTGCATTATTGGAACAACACACGGAGAAAGAAAGTACACAGCGACATTCACTCCATAGCAGCAGCAGCAGGGGAAGCAAAGCAACAACGGTAGCATTACACGGCAATAAGGGAATATTACTGCTAAAGAGCAATCTGAGAAAGCAACGGCATAAAATATAAGAGGCAGGGAAATAGCTGTGTTGGGTAGGTAGGTGCATAAGGCAATAATAGTACACACAATAAATATGATGATAAGTGGCGTATAGAGAGTGAGAGAGAGAAAATGTTGTAGGTATAAAAAAGAAGGATATTAAAGGAAGGAAGGCAGGCGGAGAATGAGACAGAAAGAGAGAGGCAAGCAACCCAGCATATCAGCAGCAGCAGTAAAGAGGAAAAAGGAACGTGTTCAAATCACTCGAGCCAAAACAGAAAAGGAGAAGACGGAGAGAGAGAGAGAAACGACGACACAGGAAAGAAAACGGATGAGAGCTTAAATAGGACCGTTTCCCATCATTACCACAGCTACTAATGCGAGCGTCACATTCATTTCACAAATGAAGTGGTACAAATTACACGAATAACCCTTTCATCTTGTGTAAATTCTTGAGCGAGCTGCTCAAATCTCGGAAAGAGAGAAGATATATAAATGATAGGAAGGGAGAGAGAGAGAATAATATTATAGTGGTGGTATATAGTTTGATGGTAATAGTAATATCGACATCAACAGCGTCTATTATGCATGTACTACTACTAGTAGTAGTAGTAGCGGAAAAGATGGAGTATATAGTGTTTCTAGTAAATATTAAGAGGCTCAAACTCACTCACTCCACCAAATACCATGTACAACTTTACTTTACCACTTACTTCTCTCCTCTCTACTACTTGGACTAGTACACTTGTAGTGGTGGTGGTGGTGTTAGCAGCACACTCAAAAAAGAACTACCATATCAACTCGTAATAGTGTAGTAATGGCAAAAAAGTATCTAACAAGTAAGCACTTGCTACTTCATTCCATACCACCATATATCCACCGCCACCACCACTACAACTACTACTTTTTCTACAACTTTTTTTCTCCTTTTTATATGACATACACGGGTAAAATGTACGGAATGCATTTTCTTTGCCCCTATGAGTTGGCACAAGGAATAGTACATGGAGTCGTGATGATGATGATGATGATACTGAGAAGCGAAAAAAGGGATCGTACAAGAACTCTGCCCTCCGCTCCCGATCCTCAAAATCTCCCCACCCAGAACAAAGCTCCGAATTCGGATGTACCTCTGCACCTTTCACCCGAAAACTCTTCTTTCACTTGGGTATCCCAAGAATCTCTCGCTGTGTGTGTGTTTTTTTCATCTCTCTCTTTCTCGTTTTTACCCTTCAGTCTTCTTCCTTCTTCTTTTACTTCTTGTTCTTGTCGTTCTCATAAGAGCATAATACATGGTCACATCTACATACGTTTACAAGAAGAAAAAGATTTTCCGCTATGCATATTATTATTATTACCTATAAAAATATCCGTGCATAACTGTATGCATATGATATAACGATATAAAAAGCTACATATGTACATATGTAAGCAATATGCAATGATGATGATGATGAATATCCTAATAGTATGCATAAGAATACCAGTGTCGGTAGTAAAGAAGAAGAAGAGAGAGAGAAGTGTGTAGTAAGAAGAAGAGAGAAAGAAAAGAGAAGCGGAGGATTGAATAAAAGTTTTTAAGCATTTTTCCCTGATCATGTATTATTCTATACAGATGCCTTTATCACAAGTGTGAGAGGAATGTGATTCTCCCCTTGTTGCCCTTGCTTGCTTGACATTTATAGTGCAAATTGGTTAGCCGAAAAAGGCGAGCAAATTGAGTGTTGAGTGGCTGACAGAGTGACGGTACAAGTCGGAGAGTGGGAAGCTACAATTGAGACAGGGGCTTTAATATAGAGAGGGTGGGATGATGTCTTCGGCCGCTTGGGTTTGCTAGCTTGCCTTTATACTCTCACTTGTGTTCTAGCAACTTGTACAACAACATATATCTCTGTTGTATTAGTAGTAGTAGTAGTTTCTCGACTTGTTCTCGCTTTGCTCTTCAGTTGACGATGATGATGACGATTCTCTGCTGCTGCTGCTGCTTGCTCTCATGCTTCTAATACTTTTTAAAGAATCTAGAGGAAGGAATAGGAAATTTTCAACTGAATGTGCTACACACGTTCTTTTTCAAAAGCATTCATGTCATGGTAAAAAAAAGAAATGTGTATACCTATTTATTTTATATACATACTACCTATCCTGTTCGTTTCTGCTCACTTGCTTGCCTCGTCTTTTAGAAGAGCAAGCTGGAAGCATACTCGTCCGTGTTGAATAATCGCACACGACACAACAAATGGAGAAACGGGCAAAATATATAACGTGAGCTAAAAGTGACTAGCTCTCTGGCATCCCTCCTATCTCCATGTACAATTTTTTTTCTCTTCGTCTTTGCACAAAAAAGCACACAAGTTAACTCTTCTTTTCTGTTTCCTATGTGTACAATATGTACAACAAGCAACAGAAGAGAAGCAGCAGCAGCAGAATGTGTGTGTGTGCACTCTAAGGGAAAATAAAGGTATGGATTGGAGTAGTGGTGGTAGCCCTCTCTCAACTTTTTCTCTCCATCTCGACATGTTATTATTATTTCTTGTATATAGGTATATATACAAACATTGAGCTTTTTTATTACCACATGTATTATTATATAGATACCTTTTTGTATGAATATATGTTTATTTATACATATATAGAAGAAAAAAATATTTATTTATATACGTGAGTAGTTGATACTGCAGCTGCTCCTAAAAACTATTGGGGCTATAGGGACCAATATACTTGTTATGATGATAGAATGGTGGTCGCTTTTTAGCTGGCTTTATATGTAGTCGCTCTGAGCTCGGTCAGAGGCAGCAGCAGAAGCACACAGAGGCATACTATTATAAAAGACCAAGAAAAAAATAAGAGAAGGAAAGAGCCAGAGGGGCTGCTCATTTGGCAACTGAGTAAGGTTGGAAAATGGCTGAAGACTGGTTTCACTCTGTTTTAACCTCTTGTACTTGTTCTCCTCTCGCTCGTCAAAAAACTATACAATACTCCTTGTCGTCGACAATTTTTCAAAACATATCACTTATTTTTTTGAGTGAAGAGCAGTAGACACAAGGAGGAAAAAAATATACATTATTCTCTTTTCAGATTTAAATTGATAGAGGGCCCCCTCCCCTTAAAGTAAAATTTTTCAAAACATGTCCTTCCCCTTTCTAATATCTCGTCCACAGCAGCAGACCTCTCCAAGCATAATAGTAGTGGTGGTGCTGACGACGGTGGTGGACTCACGTAATAATACTAATAGTTGGGGTGAGTGAGCCAGCGTTCTATACCATCTTTACACACACACAAAAAAGTTATATATAATATTACATCTCCTGTTTGTCGTGTCGTCCTATGCATTTTAGCACATACACATTCTCTCATACAAGAGAACATGTAGAGTTTTAGGAAAGGAAGGAGAAGAAGACGAAGAAGAGAAGAATACACAGAGAATCAGGCAGAGGGAGACGGAGATACAATTTTTAGTATGGAATATACATAATAATAATATAAAAAATATAAAAAAGGTGGACTTTGCTTTTACTGTTGTTGTACGTGTGTGTGTATATGTGTGTGTGATGAGAGTGTCGTCGTTCGTACATTCACATTAAAATCTTGTACGTATATAATATAATTTATAATAATATATTATTTTATGACGATGATGTGAATATCCATCTTGTATACCTCTCTTTTTTGGTACACTTGACGGTGGTGGTGGTGGCGGCGGTGGTATATTATAATACTTGCATATATACTTCTACTACAACTACCACTTTTTCCACTTGATTTTATGATGGTGGTGGTGGTGGTATAATAGATAGAAAGAGAGAAGAGAAGCAAGCAAAAAGCTGTAAAATAAGCAGCCACACAGCAGCAGTAGAAGTAGTAGTAATATTATTATGATGAGGCAAAAATATTCCCAAACTCTCTTGCGTGAACTCAATTGATTTGTGTGTGTGCATCATCATCATATCATCATAAGTGTATTCAAGTGTATCACTAAGTAAGGAGATGATGATAGGACTAAAAAGGTTGCTCTTGTTGTACATAAGGTCATTAGGTGCTCTATCCCAAGATTCCTTGCGTATTCCATCATTATTATTATTATCATCATCATTACTATTATAGTAGTAGTAGTGGTAGTAATCGTCATTATTTTATTATTAGCACTACTATTATGTACATTTTTTTACATCTTGTGGTGGTGTTTGTTGGAGGAGGCTAACAGCAAAGCTACTACTACTGCTGCTACTACCACAACTACTAGACTAGATGGAAAAGAAAAAAAAGTGCAAGTTTTGTGTGTGTATATTTTTTATTATTATTTAATGTATCACCGTGATCATCATCATCATCAAAACTAAATCAGCTTACTGCTGCTGCTACAACTACTACTAACACAACAGTTTTGCAACTACCTTCCTCTTTTTTTACTACAGCAGCAGCTTCAACTACAATAATATATTTTTGCACTTTTGACTTTACTACGGCGATCATCATCATAATGATCATTGTGTTATTGACGTTGTGACACCTTGTAAATGGATTGATTATGTCAGTGTATACAGTTTCTGGCATGTATCAAGCTGTGAAGTGATTGAGAGCACTATAGTTGACTTGCTTGATTTGAGTAAAAAAAGCAGCATCAAAATGGAAATGAATCAAAAAATGAATGGTTTTGATAATAGAAGAGTAATCTCTACTGTACTAATAGGTAGGTGATTCTTCTTCTTCTTCCTCACCTCTCTTCTCTCTAAAAAGAGATAAAAATATTGAAAAAAGAAGCTGTGAAGTGATTGAGAGCACTATAGTTGACTTGCTTGATTTGAGTAAAAAAAGCAGCATCAAAATGGAAATGAATCAAAAAATGAATGGTTTTGATAGTAGAAGAGTGATCTCTACTGTACTAATAGGTAGGTGATTCTTCTTCTTCTTCACCTCTCTTCTCTCTAAAAAAGAGATAAAAAAATATTGAAAAAAGAGTGAGGACTGTAAGCAGAGAGTTTACATGAATAATTAATTTGGTAAATAGACATGGCTAATTTATTATTGGTGATAAAAATTGAGAAAGAACATTGGCAGTCAGTTAGCATGGTTGTCTGTCTGTAAAATTTATATTTTAAGTGAATTAAATAATTAAGTGAATTTAAATATGGAAAAATGAAGAGAGAGTCTTACAAGAGATCTACGCATGTGTAGTGAGTTTACATGAATAATTAATTTGGTAAATAGACATGGCTAATTTATTATTGGTGATAAAAATTGAGAAAGAACATTTGCAGTCAGTTAGCATGGTCGTCTGCCTGTAAAATTTATATTTTAAGTGAATTAAATAATTATGTGAATTTAAATATGGAAAAATGAAGAGAGAGTCTTACAAGAGATCTACGCATGTGAGGTGGTGGTGGATAAATACATAAAAAATAATATCAGTAAATGTACGTTATCTTCTAGTAGTGGAAAATGTTAAATAATTAACTCTAAAAAAGTCGTTTCCAGTTTCTTCTTTTTCTTCATAATTATATTTATTGTGCTAAAAATTGCGTGTTTGTGTATCGAGTTGCATTATTAATAATAATAATAGCACAGAAAAGTAATCTTGATGATGAATATTGCCATGTTCATACATTTTTTTTCTTGATGTGTAATAGTAGTGGGAATGCATCCAACTGTGGGAATCCCATTTATCAGATTTTATACATTTCCTCGTTTGCGTTTTCCTTCCAAAACATATATAGATAATTAAGTAGCGTGGTAGTTTTAGTATGTGCCACGATATGATATTATTATTCCAGCAGCAGCAGCACAATAATAATAATAACAGCTCAGAGAAAAAACGCTACCGCCAGAAACATAGACAGTGAGTATGTCTAATAGACAGACATACTCAAGTATTATTTCGTCTCTCGTCTAAAAAGAGTTAACAAAGTTAAGATAAACATTTGATTCTTAAACATGCACAATAATGCCTTCTTCTTCTCTTATCTCTTCACTCTAACATTCGTGTAAAATGTCTACATTTTCTGCTAGGTTAGGTACTCTTTTTTTTCTTGTGTGAAATTGCAAATATGTAGTTCTAGTAGTAGTAGTAGTACTTATGGTGTGGTGGTGGTTCAAGAGGATTATTTTCAGTAGGTAAATGTGCATTTTCTGCCTTCTTAGCTTGGTAATCATCCTTTATATAAGCTTTTTCTTTTTTTCCTTCATAAAAGTATTCAAATTTCTTCGTGTACCTTTTCTGAAATTGCAAATATGTAGTTCTAGTAGTAGTAGTAGTACTTGTGGTGTGGTGGTGGTTCAAGAGGATTATTTCTAGTAGGTAAATGTGCATTTTATGCCTTCTTAGCTTGGTAATCATCCTTTATATAAGCTTTTTCTTTTTTTCCTTCATAAAAGTATTCAAATTTCTTCGTGTGCCTTTTCTGCTTATCAGTGACGGAGAAAATAAATGAGGGAGATTGTGCCGTTTATCACGTTATGAATAATAAACGGTGGTGGTGGTGACAGTAGGTAAATGTGCATTTTCTGCCTTCTTAGCTTGGTAATCATCCTTCATATAAGCTTTTTCTTTTTTTCCTTCATAAAAGTATTCAAATTTCTTCGTGTACCTTTTCTGCTAAACAGTGACGGAGAAAATAAATGAGGGAGATTGTGCCGTTTATCACGTTTATGAATAATAAACGGTGGTGGTGGTGGTCTTTTTATTTAGTAGTGAGTGTGCTTTAAAAAGAGTTTAGAACCCAATAGTAGTTAAAAGCGAGAATAAGATTTTTTGTTTAATCTTTTTATTTAGTCAAGAGTGTGCTTTAAAAAGAGTTTAGAACCCAATAGTAGTTAAAAGCGAGAATAAGATTTTTTGTTTCGCTTTAGTTTTACTTGGCAATCTTCATCGCTACTTTTTATTATTGTCAACTGTGTTTATCGTTGGAGTGATAATTGATCAAGGCTTGTTAGAGAGAGAATGAATGGGCATAATAATAATGCAGTGAAAATGCACATGGGAGAGGAAGGAGGCAAAATAAATTTGCTTGTACAATGGAAGTAGTAGTATAGTGGTGGTGCAACTACCGCATCTGTGTTAAGTACAATGCACACAATAGAGTTATTGTTATCATTAGCAGCGTCGTCATTTTAATGGAGATGCTTTTGTGTGTGTGCTCTCACATATCTCTGTACGGATAAAAACGATTATACGTAGTATGTATAAACAAGATAATAATGTATTATGTTTGAACATCTTTAAGCCGAATAATCATCATCGTCGTAGTCAAATGTTTAATATTTGATGTTTGTCAATTTGTCATCATTGCAAATTTCAAAAGTGAAGCCGCATGAATGCAATGTGTTTTTGTTGATTATCGTTGTTAGCGAGTTTGCCTATTATGATGGGGATTAGGATCAATATTTAGCAAAGCTTTGGCAAACTCTAAAGTATTTGTGTATACTTTTTTGGTGGTGATAATGACAAGCATTGATGATGTCAATGATGTGTGATGCCAAGTAAAACGACCAGTGCAAAAAATGAGTTTATGTACACGTGCAATAATGATAATTAATTCTCTCAAGTTAGTTGTTGTGATTAGTAAATCAATGTAG
>JAANSP010001228.1:0-16221 GCA_036850745.1 Homidia socia
TGCTTATAATACTAGCAACAGTGAAGAAATTGATCTTTTTTGTCGAGTTTCATACAGCTTTGAGTTCTAATTTTGTTGAAAGTTTAGTTATTGCGTTTCTGGGTCCAACAATATTAGTAATAATAGTATAGTAATAGGCAGGCACCAAAATGTATAGTTTTATCTTTATCTAGTGGATAAAACATCTCACAATATTTCTGTGTTGTACGATACCTAGAAAACATTTAGACATCTGATACTCTGGTGTATACATTTATGTTCTTGGCTTTCCCACAATGTGCAGTGTAGTGGTGCTACCAATTCTATTAATATCTGCAAAATACTTTATTTCAGGAATCATAAAACCGGGTGTATGTTTCTCCAAAAAACGCAAATCATTTTTGGTACTTTATTCGATAATTAGCTGCGTCGTACATATTATTACGCTATTTAGATAACAAGTTATTAATTTTTTGAATTCAACTCAAGGTTGCACAAAAAATCGATCAGTGATTCTAATCGTGATAAGGATTCAAACAGACAATTTTCTGGTGCAACCAAGTGTAAGTTTGGTGAAAGCACCCAGCTACAAAACTTTACAAATGTAATGAACATATATGAGCACGTGACGTGAAGTGGTATAAGGCGAAACCTACCATATTTTAAAAAGAAATGGGGTCTTACCTACTACTATAAATATTATCTATTACTTTCAAAACAGGACACAAACTTTCTCAGCTTCTCATAACTTCAGCCGGAAGTTTTCTAACGAGAAAAAATGACTTATTTTGCATATTACTTACATAAATTGCTTTAAGTTTCATTGCAAACAAATACCTATTCCAAATACAAAAACATTATTCAGCATTACAAAATGCTATCCAGATGAAACAATTTTCATAATATTTTAATTTATATGTATCTTGAAAATTGAAATGGGCATTTTGTTTTGTCTGTAAAGCAGTGAATCTGCTCTTTCCCTGTACAAATTGTAGATGATGGAGAAAGTTTTTTTTTGCTTATCTGCTGAACGAGATTCTAAATTCTGCTGTATTGCATTTCACTGTTGTTCCAGTGGGGAAATCAAGAAAAAGCGCAACAGCTATATCGGAGAGGACTGAAAAACCTTGTAAATTAAAATTGGCTGGGCGAGCTTACAACTCTATCTGTTATCATGAATGAGAAAAAGCAAAGTGAAAAGCGCACTTTCTCCATTTATCTTTCTTGTCCTCCTGTAGAGGGATACAGGCACTAGTAATTGTCTTTCTCGGAGTCTCGTTGAAACAAGTGGAGTGTAGTTTCACCTCTACATTTTCACTACAGTACCGTTAGTCGATGCAGTGAAAGGTTCGTGTTTTCCATTTCTGTTACACGATGTCAGGACATGCTCACTGAAATGGAACACGGATACAGGTGGAAAAGTAAAGAGAAAGAAGAGAAAGTTATTTGCTAGAGAGGACGCGATAGATGGGGCTCTGGCCGGGATAATCATGTTACGGTGGTCTCATTAAGTTTCATCCATGATTTTAAGAATGTTTATGAATTTAAAAAATAATTTTATTTTAATTTGACCAAATCATTAAAAATGTCTGTTGTTTTTCTTAAAATTTCAGAAAGATGCGCCATTCCAGTTGCAGAGGCTTGTCCTATTGGAAAGTTTTCACAGGAAGAATATGTGTATAAATTTAGACCCGAATGCCCTCCTGCCAAAACAGGTAACTAACTCCATATATAAATATTTAGTTTCCAGACGAACATAAATGTAAAATTTATCCAGTGTATTACGTAACCAGCCTTGATCGTTGCTAAAAAAAACAATGCTTAAAACAGCATGATACTTAAGCTTAAGGTTTCAAAAGAACATTTGAGAAGAAAGAAACTCTAAGGGTAGGCGTATACTTTGTTGTATCAATTGGCTAATATTGAAACCAACAAGGGATGATACCATGTTATAAATAAATATTGGGATATTGGGAATAAGGAATTTTTTTGTATTTTTAAAGTAAAATGTTACACGCTCATATAATTACCTTTCTACCTGTTTCTACTGAATGGACAATGAAAACGATAAGCGTGATTCTTTACGAATTACGAGTAGACGGTGCGTGGAATATGTTTATATAAAATATATGTGTAGTTCTTGCACAAATCACTAATTTATCGTGCCAATATCAAATGATTTCCTAGTAAAGCTCATTTATCAGCAAAATTGGCCGTACTTATTTTCTCGTCAGTCTTCTTGTTTACTAAGCAAAAAGGTCAAGGAAAGCGAACTTCTCCCTCTTACTTGGTAGTCTACAGATACTAGGATAAAGACAGCCTGAGAATATGCCAGATATACTGCAACGATAAATTCTCAGTGTCTCATTCACTTTTGTTTGAGACAAAGATCTGAAAACGAGGAGTCATTTCATTTACAATCGCATACTTTTTCTTGAGCGTCTACATGGGTATACCATAGCCGAGAATGCATAAATATATACGTACGTAATACTAGTACCAAGAAAAAGCAGTAATAGTACCAATACCGCTGACTGAGTGACTAGTCGGGTAAGCTAACACCATGCTAGAAAAAAAGTGCTGACAGAAATAACGAAAAACTTGTTCGAAAGACTGATGGAAACAAACGGAAGGAAAGAGAAGAGGAGAAAAAAACTTTGGAGCCAAGAAAGCAGTGTTTTACGGTTTTTCTGTTCACATAAGAAATATTGGCGACAGAATACAATACAATAAGTAAATGTCCAACTTTCACCCATGGAGGGAACAATGTGTGCCTGACAGATGCGAAGCTCTTCTCAACACGACAACATCCACAACTTCTACTGCTATGCTGCTACTATATCCTATCCCATCCTCTTACATTTAATGTATGTTTGTATGGACTAACTTTTCTTCTTCTTCTTTATATCCCAAAGTATTATTAAGGGCCACGTATTTTCAAACAACTTTTATGCCATCTTCTACTTATATGTACGTTTGCATTTTTCTTGGAATGCATATAGGTAGTCCGACAATGTACATATTATTATGCATTATGTATAATATAACATTTCTCAAACAGGCACGACACCACTATAAAGCGTGCAGTATAATAAGTATATATTAAATAGGTGCGTTCCACACAGGGATCGTCTTCTTTTGAAATACACAGGGATTTCTTCTGTCGAGCTGACACCTTCACTTAACATGACATCCGTTGTTGCTTTGTGCCTTTATTACTTTCCTTTTAGTTGCTGCCCATTTCAAATTTATACCTACTTTACTTCTTTTTCTTGCATCTTTTCCTGACTGAATGCTCCTTAAAAAAGCCAAGAAATTCTGTCTTTTTAACAATTAAAATAGCAACTCTGCTTCACTGAGTGCGGATAACAACAAGTGTACTCCAAAAGATGTCACGAGAACAATATTAGAACTCAAATAAAAATTTATTTGTAATATTGTTTGGATGTTTTGACAGAGTTGCTATTATTGGAATTCAAATGCTTTCTGTTCCAGTTCTTTTCATAGGACAATTTAAAAGACCTTTTTTGCAAAACTCTGAAACGGCATCGACTTTCCTTCATTTTACCATTTAGTATGTTAGATGAACCTATACCTTTTTAATTTACTAAAGAAAGCATTCCTTTTCAAATTGTCATGCTATCTGGTTGTATTTAAGTTTTTTGACGCGACTTGCTCACTATTCATAGTTAATGTAGCAAAATGTTGTAATGTTACATCGAAAACCCTTGTAGCAATAATAATTTCTAATAGATAGCAATATGCATAAATATGTGCAATCGGCCATCCTTGCATGAAAAGTAGATGAATGGTTTATTTTTATTTTTCACATCTCGGTTTTCAGGATACTCTTCAAGTCAATTGAGAATGGAGTTAGAGTACAAGCACAGAAGCACTTTACTAGCTTCTTCTCTAGATACAAGACAACAGGCAAGTTCGTTTTAAAGATAAATATATATTATATATGCATAAAACATTTTAGCCTTCATTCAAGATTATTACGAGACCATTTTGACTTTTTACGAGTTTAGTAGAGTAAGCCAAATGACGTATCGGACTATCTTCCTAACAGCCGTGGTGTGTTGCCAAAAAATTAATATAGAACAGAGCAGAGGTTACTTGGTATAAACTTTAAAATTCATTCAATTCAAGTGTCCACGTTCCCTAGTTGTTCTCTTACAAAAAACGCGGTATGCAACACCGTACGTGCATACTATACATAATATCCTTATTCAATATCATGTTTCTCCTTCTCTTTCACATAAAAAGTAAATATTGGGACTGGTTGGCAAAAGCCGAGATTTTAAATCTATCATTGGTGTAGGGTACGTGCGTACAAGTGAAGCATCATGCAGTTTTATGTGCATGCATACAACATCAACTTGAATTTGATATGGGAGTCGTTCAATTCAATAGTAGTAGTGCATAAATCTGTGAGATGTGAGAACGCTGTATTCTAAATTTGGATCTCACAAAGCACGTCACTGATATAGCCTTTTGTAATGGTAGACGTTGTTGTTTTTTTCAGTAAATCATACATGCAACAGTTTTACATAGAAATAGTAGGTATACATACATACACTTTAAATGTTTCTATTTCAAGGCGAAAATTCAATGACAAAAATACTAGTTGTTTGTCTGAAACAGAGCATCAATTGGATTAAATTGGCATTAATAATGATACATTGGCGACTTGACATGAAGCTTTTTGTTTTTGCTGGATCTGTTTTATATAATCTCAAGTGTGTAGGTGAGCCTATCAAACTATGTATCTATATCATAATAGAGTATGGAATAATATACCACTTTTGCTATATGTATATTTGTTCAGTTTTCCATTTATCCTGAGATTGCACTTGAACGGCCTTGCCTTGTGGTTATTTGAATCAAATAAATTAAATGGAGGATTTGAATCCACCAGAGAATAAAGCTAGGACAGGCTTAATCCTCATCAAGTTAATTTACAGAAATAGACACTTGACTTGAAAATAAATATCGTTTTACTAATTGTGAAAATGGCTCATCCCAAGATGAATTATGTAGAAATATAAAACAGTTCTCTGGCTTCTTCAAAAGTAAATTGAGTCAACAAGTTTAACGCAATGCAATGGTACAAATGGTTGCTGCTTAATTTAAGTAAAACTGGACATTAAACTGTTTGTCTGACGATTTTTTGCATAGATCAAAACTTGTTTTTTAGTAAAGAGCGTGCATACCTGCATTACCATTGATTATACACAGTAAAGTGGTGTGTCGAAAACATGAATAGGTAATCTTGATGACGTCTATAAGCACATAATGTACTTATTGTTAGCTTAAGTAACATTTATAGGAAATCAGAATAAACTAAAACATGTGCTGGAAAAAAGAAGAACAATTTTGCCAAATACAACCCAAAAATAGAATTTCAAGAAAGAGAAGCAATAAAATTACTTGGAAAAACAAAAAAGTACTCTTCACTCACACTACCTTCACGGCAGCTCGAGTTTTGCAGGAAAACTCAAAAGCTTGTGGTGTTGATGGCAGAGTTTTTCTACAGAAAGAGGAAGCTTCTGTCATTCTAAAAGCGGATTGTCTACATGAAAAATATAAGCAATAAGACGAGAGATCCTCTTTTGTCTTTATCCATTCCTTGTACTTTTTGTACCTTTTGTTTAGCTGAACATTTCATCAGCAACATCTGGTACCAATAAACAATTTGAGCACTAGTAAAACTACGATGAAGATGAAGACTATGAATTTGCACGTCTTTGCAGACTCTTTCTGATACATGAAGATGCTATGATATTATTCAAATTAAATGTATTACATTTTGATATGGAAGTGACGACAAAATCAGTAGATTTTGTGGAGGTTTCTGAAATGAAGGCTTCATTATGAAGCTTCATTTTAATTTTTAATGGCAACATGCCAGTCAGCTCAATTTGCGCAAAACTGACATTGATTCAATTAATATTATTCCTTTAAAGTATATTTGATTATGTTGCAGTAGTCACACCACCACTCTACTACAAGTTACGTCGTTTCATGTTTTTGGGTAACCAAACATTACATTAAAGTTTCCCTTGTACACCATTAATGCATACCTAATAATATAGTTTGTGGGCCGCTATTAGTACATTAACCAGTAATGTGATAGCTGTTCCCGAGAAAAGGATAACTGACATGGAAGGACAACTCTATATAATGGTTTGTAAAAAAAGGGGGCGCACTATTCCATGATGATGATCAATGATGGAAGATGAATCGAATAAAGACATTATGTAGATGATAAGAACATCCGACAAGACAACCATCATCATCATGATGCGCCAGCTGCCTGAAACCCGTTCAATTCCCACGTATACTTTTTCAGAGTCGCATTGATTCCAATAATTGCTAATGCCAATGCTACTGCTAAGTATCTTTTTACCATTTCAAACAACTTTTTTTCGCTCGTTTGAATATATTGCACTTAATAGGCCTGGATGGGTTATCGTTTGCCTTGTTGTATCATCTGTATATATATACAGTGCAGATCAAGGCAAAGTTTCAATTGTGATTAAATAAAAAGAGACCAGTACAAAGGAAGGAAAAGGTTGCAGTGGGAAAGAAAACATCTCTTCCAGGATAAAAGTAAAACTTGATCTGTTTTGTTTGAGAGGAACCTCAAGAAAATGAAGCTTTTCCATTCTTTTCATCTTGCAGCAGCAGCAGCAGTAAAAACAGAGCCAAAGGCTTTGGCCGTGTGCTTCCATGTACATGTATGCATTTCATCTTTTCCTTTCAAATCGTATGCTGCTTTCGGTACGGCAACGACGACTTTGTGTGATATGGCCCAAAGTTTGTTGTTGGTTTTTCTGAACCTCGTTGCAAAGGGCGAAAAGAAGATGAGACTCTCACAACCTACATGGCAGCAAAGCAGCAGCGGTTAGTAGCAGAAAGAAAATACCAATGTGAAGCATAACTTGCCGACGACCACGAATGAATACAATTTTCGTTTTCGTTACCCGACTGGAGCGTTTTGCCAGCCCGCCAAAGTTATTCTATGGAGCAGTTCTACTACTTTTCACTATAAACAAAGTCTTTGCATCGCCCGACGAACGAACCGAATCTTTTTTACTTAAACGAAGATTTTGAACTTTTACTCTTCTTTCCCGTGCTATGATATCATGTATTCTCTAATATCATCGTAGAATGCAATGCTGCTATAGTTGTAGTGGTGCTACCATCACACAACACTGTCGTCAATGTGGTGTATCATCATTTTCCAAGCAACTTTATTTTTACACGTAAATACTCCTACCAAATGGTTTTGTATGTGTTGAGAAAGAGTGTTTTGAGGATCTTCTACCGGTGGACTACTGGTCTGTTTTGGTGGGGACGATAGTGAAAAAAGGAAGCAGCAGCCAGAATGAAAACATTTTTTTCCAAGAGAAAAACAACTTATACCTCACAGTTTCTCTCTCGGTTTTTTTCTCTCTCTCTTTAAAAAAGCGAGCCACATAATTCGTATCGTATAAGTAACTTATAATGTAGGAGTATGCTTGCCATTCCGAGTTTCCTCCCAACTCTGGCAGCATCACCACCACCAACACCACACACCATCATCATCATCTCTCGTTATTTCTTCTCACATTTCTATTTTGCCATGTCTTTTCCATCCACTCGACCATCTCATGCTTGAGCCGTGAGCTCTTCTCTTTTTGCTGCCAGTGTACTATGCACTGCTGCTGCTGGTGTTGCTGCGCTTTACCTACCACTTGCTTTTCTATAGGTTGGGGAAGACTGCTAAAGAGAGATGATGCTTTGAACGCTAAATGCAAAACTACAGCGATTCCATCCATTCCTGCTTTTGCCAATGTAATCTTACTTTTCTTCTCCTGTCCTCCTCTCAGTTTTCTTAGCTTCTGACTACTCTGCTTGCGTCGAGTTCCTGTAGTTTGTGCATAGCTCGGTTAGTTTCTCACAGCTATGATCCCGGAGAGCATCATCAGAGCCAGAATTTTTTGGCAACATCTTTCGTTTTGTGAATCTCTTCCATTCCATGTGTATTTGTGTGGTGTGCGCTGTGTACAACCGTTTTCTTCTCCTTCTTCTGACAACAGTCATAGTCACACGTCATCCCTTCTTTACTTTCAAACCAGGGCACGGGCTGTAGTGTGTTTGCTATAGTGTAAGAAACGCCACCAACCCAATGACTTTGGTAGAAGTGGTGGTGTTTACTACTGCATATACATATATATATACGGACTTCAAATATGATACCTGGTATAATCACAACAAAGTATATAAAAATATATAGCATACTGTAATGTAGTATATAAATATATATAACACAATATTATTTGAACCTACAAGGACTACAATATTTTGTGGTAAAATTTTACCCATGCCCTCCTTCTAACCATGAAGGTTCCCTTTCTTCTCTCCAAACTAAACACATGTACACAGTTTTCGTTTTCCACTTTCTCTTTCAGCATTTCTTGCTGAAGAGTGAGCAAGTAAGAAAAAAGTGATCAAGTCAAGTGGTCATGTAGAGAGCTACAATAGCGATACATACACCTCCACCGGCCGGACACTTTTTTGTTTACCTTTTTTACCAGCCATATACGTATACAGTGCACGTCTTTATTGTTATTCGTCTACCGTGAATTTCGTATGTATATATAAATATATTCTTCATATATATACTTTTCTAGCGTTTGTAATATTTGTTTACTAAACGAAAGCAGCAACAATTTTCTCATTCATACAATCTCTATTTTTTAAAGCGTGTCAGTTTCGATAAATAGAATTTTGCAAACGGTTTTCTCAAAACTTTCTATTTATTTTTATAGCGAAGTAGGTGAACGTGAACAACATATTTTTTAAACAAAATTCAATTCGGGAAAACAATGAAAGTGTACAAAATCTCATGCATATGTAGACAATGCGTGTTAAGCACAAGCACGAAAATAAATTACTGTACACGAGCAGTGCTAACAGAAATAAAATACGAGAATAATATGTAAAGAAAATGACCGTTTTGGGAAATACATAAAGATGAAAACATTGCAGCAAGCGACAGTCTATTGCAGTAATATTTTTTAAAAACAGGACTACCAGGAAAGATTTGTTGAAAGTACATGGATATTTATTTCTCAAGTGAATAATTGATTACCTTATATTGTTGTTCTTTATTTGATAAAATATACAATAAAAATTGAATATAGTGATTTTTATATGTTCTTGACAAAATGCGCAACTGTTTTCATAGATCTTGAAAANATACAATAAAAATTGAATATAGTGATTTTTATATGTTCTTGACAAAATGCGCAACTGTTTTCATAGATCTTGAAACACAACAAAACAAACAAGAAAACAGCAGTGTTGTTGGTTATAGTACTTAGTTTGTGTGGGTGCGAGTCGGAAGGAAAATTTAACACAGGATTTTCATTATTACTATTATTATTAGACAGTTAGTTATTCTCTCTGAAAACCTTATGCAAACAGGGAATTATTATTATCTGGAAATGCCGTACGGTAAAAGTATGCATTTTTAGCAAGAAGAAAAACGTGTGCCACTTGAGTTTTCTTCCATTGAAGGCTATTTTACTTTAGAGACGGACTCACCGCTGCAGCTACTAATTCCAACTGCTGTGTAATATGAAGTAAACTTTTTTTCGTGTGTGTATTCTCCGTAGTAAAAGTAAGCTGGGCACATCAACATCATCATCAACAGCAGCAGCATCAAAAAGCTGTGAACGGTAAACTCACATCTTGTTCTCTGGCGTGGTTGTTGTAGTAGTATAAATACGTAGTAGCAAAAAAGGGAACACATGAGTGTGTACTAATAAACAGCAAACTTACTTTCACTTTCTTCCTTCCATTTGCCCTGTGCCCTTTTTCCTTCCCTTGATGAATACTGTGTGTGCTTGCTTGCTTTTCTCATCGAAACTTTTCCTCTGCTTCTCTATTGTGTACCAACGTAGCGGCTCTGTCAAAGGTACAGAGGAATTTAAAGACATTCTCTTTATGTTCCCCTTTTCCACCACCACCACCATATATTCAGTAGTATATGGCATGGTAAAAGCAGAGAGAAAACGGAAGCTTTATAGCACTGAATGAAGAAGTCTTATGAGACAACAAAAAGAGAATAAGTACTTCCTTTTTTGCTGTCTGTACTTCATATTGCAATGCAGCAGTAAACTAGAGCCATTTTTTATGTATGGAAAAGAAAAAGTAGCATAATATATAGTACTTCCATAACATTATATTACTTTCCCGTGTAATAAAGTACACAGCATATACTGCTGCATAATGCTCAATGTTGTAGGTACATTTTTTATACATGTTTCATTCCCCATGGTCTAAAAAGGGTAATAGAAGTAGGTAACTTCAGCATACCTTGGCAGCTATATCAAAGAAAATAAACTTGCGATTTTTTGTGAAAAATTATGTTTGACCAGCAGCTTATCATTCCGCCATATAGAACAATAATAAATTAATGGTGGTATTTTTGCTGCACCGCACTTTTCATTAAAATAATATATTAATTTTCTTTTATAGTAATTTTTAAATAGCAATTCAAAGATGCTTATATATTTTGACAAAAAAGTTGTAAATACAAATGTAATGGGCTACTTTTCTGTATCGTTTACAAAAATGCTTAATGTTTCCTTGCAAGGAAGGAGCTCAGCAATAAATAGGCGGTGTGCATTTGTATACAGAAGGTAGTATATTATATATGACCTGTTCTCCTGAAACCAACAAAGATTTTTTTATTCTTTTCCTGTAATATCTGTACCTTTATATACATGAAGAAAAAGATGATGAAAAATAGGCGGTGTGCATTTGTATACAGAAGGTAGTATATTATATATGACCTGTTCTCCTGAAACCAGCAAAGATTTTTTTTTATTCTTTTCCTGTAATATCTGTACATTTATATACATGAAGGAGAAGATGATGATGATGAAGCACACAAAGGGACTGAGACTTTCTAAACATGTATACCTGTATAAATGTACATGCAAGCATCCGTAGAGGAGTCGAGCTGATTTTGAATTCTCCTCACTTTCTTTTCAGCTCTCCTTCGACATTCTCGTCTTGTTAATGATGAGGCACACAAAGGGGTTGAGACTTTCTAAACATGTATACCTGTATAAATGTACATGTAAGCATCCGTAGAGGAGTCGAGCTGATTTTGAATTCTCCTCACTTTCTTTTCAGCTCTCCTTCGACATTCTCGTCTTGTTGTCTTTACTTCACAGCAACCCGTATAAGATTCGTATTAGGCTCTCAGCCTTAACTTAACTCGCCTTCTTGTGTACTAGCTAGGAAAAGTGAAAGCATGAAAACACACAAGTTAAGCCAAAGGCACAAGAATGACGCGATCTACGTTATACATTTTATATGTGTTATTATGTAACATCTCGCTCTCCTCTCGACAGAAAACATCATATATATTACCTTAAATAAAGAACGGTTTTATTGCACATTTTTTCCTGTTAGGTTGAGAAAAATACAAGAAGGTTTCAATTGTGTTTTATATCTCTTGCCTTTCATTTCATAGTCGCTTGGCATACAGAATTGTTACAAAATGTATTCCTTCGTCTATATTCAAGCAAACGACAAGAGGGTACGTGGTTCGTATGTTCTGCTCCCGCAACAACACACAAAAACGACAGCATACTGTTTTGCTCTTTCTGAACAGTTTAAGTAGCAGCGAAAAGAACTCAATTTATATCTGGAAAAGGTGTTTCATTGCACTGCACCTCGAACAAAAAGCTCTAGAAACTGAATAGCATTTTGTACCATATTTTATCTGTGATGAGATCCGCTGAATAATATGTTGCTACTCTTTTGCTTCGTCCAGACTCTTTGTTGATCATTTTATTTTACTTTTTAGCAAAAAAAATCAACACATTATTTTTTAACGATTTTTTCAAGCATGGTATCATGAATGTAGAATGTAGTGCCAGGAAATAGTTAAGAATAAAAGAATCTCGGTGTTTTTTAAAAGCGATCGTTATATTTTCTTAAATAAGCATTGTATTCATTTTAACTTTGTGGGAAAAATTCAACTGTAAAACCATTGTGCAAAATATTTTACGCCGAAACCGAGATTTTTTTGTATAGGCTTTCACATATGCTTTGATGGTTTATTTTCAACTTTTTAAAGTTTACACAGAGCGTATTGTATGTGAATTTTTGTACTCTTGTACTCTAAATGTCACTGTTTGTATTCATCCAAAGTTCAAAGGGCAAACAAAAGAAGAAAAAAAAATTCCTCTTTGAGTTGCTTCAGTTTGGTGGCATATGGAAGCGAAGAATTTCCCTCAGACAGGAAAATGGTCCTTATGGTACAGAAAATAAATGGGCATATGGCATAAAATCCTTTTGAAATTCAGTTTTTATGATGTCTAAATGAAGTAAATGAAAAAAAGGTTTGAAATAATAGGTTGTGTTGTTGTGACACGCAGTATAGTAGCGTGTTCATGCACCTATGCATATAACCTAAACACTACTTAGCCACAAATGCTACTACATTTTGTGGGTAAAAGTCACAACACGAACAATGGTCATCCTGTTGTGGGTGTGAAGAAAATAAAAAGCCATTTACGCTGACAGGTTTGGAGGAGTATGACAAAAATTGTCGCAGTTGTAAAGCATTTTCTTTCTTTTACTCACCTCAGTACGACCACTGCGTTAACTGACTTTCCGTTATGCATAATAAAGGATGCCGATACCCCACAATTAATAGTTTTACTATTCAAAGCATACTTGTTTTGAAAGTTATGACAGCAAGAAACAAAATGTATGAAGTCGAAATAATATTACTATGCAGAAATTACCTGTAAACAAGGGCAGTGAAGGTGAAAGTAAGTTTTAAAATATCTCGATAGTTAAATATAATTGAAAATATTCTAGTAAAAAACGGAAACTCAGTTCAGACGATATTAACCTGCATTAAATGAAAATGTAAATGCTCCAGAATATTGTATCTCAACAAGTTGTTCAGTCAATAATACTGCGTAAATACAAGTGATTGAAAAGGGCAGTGAAGGTGAAAGTAAGTTTTAAAATATCTCGATAGTTAAATATAATTGAAAATATTCTAGTAACAAAAACGGAAACTCGGTTCAGCCGATATTAACCTGCATTAATTGAAAATTTAAATGCTCCAGAATATTGTATCTCAACAAGTTGTTCAGCCAATAATACTGCGTAAAACAAGTGATTGAGAACTGTAAGCCAACGCAATGAATCCATCCATTACAACAGCACTATTTCATAACAAAGAAATTATACAAGAGGGTAATGGGACATGGCAAAACTTGTTATCCCAAACAACACGCAAACTTGAAAAGGCTTTCACCAGAAGAGTGGAATGCCGCCATTATTGCACCTATTAAAAGTTTCAGTTCAGCAGCTGCACCAACACCGCCATCATCATTACGATTATGCACAGATACAGCGAAATCCAGTACAATTGTATTCCAAGAGTGTGTTCCAAGTACAACTAGTGATAAACTTAGTTTAAGCATCACAACAATGCTGACAGATAATCATAAAAGTTGCTTGATGAAAGAAGAAATGGCGCTATACAGGAGTGATGATAACAATAGCAGCAACAATAAAGGTAGTGGTAGTAGCGATAGTAAGGGTAGCAGTACCAAAGTTAAAATTAAAAAGTGCAAACGATATTTGAAAAGTGTTATTACGAATGCCAAAGCCAGACAAGGACGAGTGGGAGGAAAGAGTAGTAGCCCTTTTTGGAAATGGGCTCTGATTGTTCTCTACATTGTATCAGTTTCAATGTCTTCGACAAGCGCTCAAGGCTGGGACCGTAGTAGATTTGGTCGAAGTGGTAACAATAGTAAACGTAGCAGTCAATTGTGTGACACATCTGATGAAAATGAAACGATATTAGGAACTTCTTGTGACTTCGAGGAGGCATGCCAGTGGACTTGGGTGAAGCCTGGGCTGAAACAAACCGGATTTCGCAACGTGACATCCGCTGAAATCATTGACAAAATGAGGGAAGTTGGAGAGTGGGCGTTTCGTGGACCATTGATGGATGCGAAAAATAAGACTGATGGTAAGTTACGACACTTTTCACGTTTTATGCTTTATCTGAATTACGCAAGTGAAAATAAATTTATAGACTCAAAGTTGGTGTAAGTAACTAACGAACTAATTGTTTCAGTCTCATTTTTACATCGCACGACGGATCCTTCACATCATTCTTGCTATTTTACTTGTGGCATATTACTCGATTCATTCATGCGCATTTTGTACACCTGTTTAGTCTATCTACATTTAACGAGTGACATTTCAGAAAATGTGTAGGAGGTCAGAAAAAACAAGCTAATTGCAATCCGTCATCTTTTCTGTCCACACGGGAAAGGAAGTGGAAACAAGTAGAATAGAACAGATCATATAGAAATGTATATTTTGTTTGTCCTATAAACTCTTGGTTGATACTCGTAGCCAATACATTCATTTTCTGAAAACTCATAAAAAATTAGTCTCCTTATTTCTACACAGCACATCCTTCACCTGCTCGGTTATGCCATATGAGCAGGTTGATGACAGTTGATGTCTTGTTTCATGTATAACTGGGGAAGCGTGAAAAGAGCTCATTTATGAAGAAAAAATAAATGTTCATAAAAGATGCATGGTTAGGATAGCAAGTGGAAACTTTCACATAGAGAAAGTTTTTATCTCCCCGGAAAATATAAACTATGAAACAAAAGTACTTATTGTAGCTTTTATGAACTCTTTCTATGCGTTTACAAATTTATTATTCAAGTCTGTCAGGATTCACCGAGGGAAAACTTGGGAATTTCGTATTTATTGCTGTAAGTGTTCCTACGTATACTCGTACGTTTCTCTTGAGCAATTTTGTTAATTGAAAAACATATTTTAAGGAAAGAGAAAAGCAGCGAGAAAGAGCTATTTGCTTGCTTATCATCTCCACATGTTTGCGTAACAACTTTTCAAAAGTTGAATAAAAGTGCTATTTGGATAAACAATGACACGGAATTCAACAAGGCAAAAATTTTGAGCTTGGTCTCAAGCCAACAACAGAGCTGCAGTAACGCTAAAAAACGTAGAATAATAAATAAATGGTGCTTTCACTAACTTTGAATTTGATTTACGATAACTTTTGTTGAGATTTTGTGACGGGAATAAAGTAATGCTTCAAAAGAGCACAAAAAGAACTCAACATCAAACGTTTAAACTTCCAAAATTTTAAATAAAAAACACGAGTAGGTATGATTAGTTAGACAAAAATAAATGATGATTGGGACTTGCGATTGAAAAAGGGTAGAGTATCAAATCAGCTATTTTCATCTCAATCTACCTTTTGTTTTGCCAATCTACATCTCTGTATATCGTAATGATATAATGGTGCAAGTAGTATGAAAGCATTGATTGAAGACTTGACAAATTATATTCGTAAAATTCGGACTGCTTCGGTTTAAAGAAAGTTCAGTAGTATTCACTGTAAATCAAGTAATGAATCTTTTTTTATTAAAACATACAAATTTCAAGTTAGCTATAAGCAAGCTAATTAACTAAATTATACGTCATGTTTTTTGTTTTCAGTTTCTATTATCTTCATATAATCAATTGATATACACTTTAGAGACCTATCGAAACAGGGAAATTTGAACACACTATTGTTAAGTCTTCAGTTTCTATTATCTTCATATAATAAATTCATATATATACTTTAGAGACCTATCAAAACAGGGAAATACGAACACGTTATGGTTAACTCTAAAATTCGTTGAAAGAGAAGCTGATGTTTGATTTTTTTAGTTGGATTTTTTCACTTTTAAGTAAACTATTTACTGTAAGGTATTTAGTCATTTTTTATAAGCAGTCTTACTGTATTGAATTTTTACATTAGAAATCATTAAAAATTTGCCTTTACTTCCTTCAATAAGGAAAGTTGAAAAACGATTTTTTTTTCATTCAAACTATTTTCTATGAGCTTTTATCTAGTTGATGCTTTAGAGAAAGTTAAAATAATTATTGAAATGTCTGTTGGAACCTTTTCCAAGGATCTTTGGTGCTTGTTTGACTTTAACAAAATGACACTTCAATAATAAAGCACTCATCTTTACACAGCATAATAGCAAATTAAAATCGTTTTTGTTTCAAAATGTCATCCATGCACTCCGTTTCACCATCAAATTATCTTACAAATTAAAATTGTTATTCAAGTAAAAGTTATCTTACTCCATTTAGTTGGCAGAAATT
>JAANSP010001229.1:0-16208 GCA_036850745.1 Homidia socia
AATCGTTAGTAAGATCTAATGAGTAAAAAGTTTTGAAACTAAATAGAAAGTCATAACTGAGAATATTTAGGTATATTTTTTAAGTATTGAGTCGGTTAGCCAAAAAACCGACCGGGAAAGGTCTTTTCATTTTGGTGGAAATAATAAGGCAAAGTTTGTTGAAATGGGCCAATTTGAACATTTTACAAATCTAAAAAATGAGTTTTACTTTTTACTTGACTTTTCGTATGTTTTTGCACAACCAAACACTAACATTCAACAATAAAATATGAGAATTCAATTCATGTACAAGGTAAGGTTTGCATCTAGTAAGATTAGAACCACATTTTAGAATTCAGATTCAGAACAAAGAAATCGTTTTCATTCGTTCCTTTTCAGTCTGCTGCATTAATAATAATATTAAAACTGCTAATGTTCATGAGAAGTCATTTGCTTGTTTTTGTAGAAAAACAACGGAAGGCACAATTGGTAAAATTTTTGTTTAAAGTAATCAGACCAGAGACGGAAAACTTTTTAACGTTGCAGCTCTATTGACGTCATCTAGCTTTATGACTTGTATAAACTATCGTCCGCATTACATTCGATCGAGAAGTTAATCGGCGTCATAATATTTATGGTTGGTTTTATCACTGCCCGATAATGGTTTTGTTACAGCTATGAACTTCACTCTGCTGCTTAGGAATAAAATTCTTCTTCATTAAGAGAAACTGTCAAGGTCTACAAGTAAAAAAACTCTTTGTATTTCATAAAATAATATAGTCGTACAGTTTAAACCATGAAACTATTGAACGGAAATTTTATTCTTGTTTGCTTCGGTGCCATATTGTTTTTTGCCACTATGACAACTGTTGAGGCTTGCATTTGTACAGCGCAGTACGATCCTGTGTGTGGAGCAGATGGAAAGCTGTATGGAAATGAGTGCCAAGCAAACTGTGCAGGTTAAAACAAAAAGTTACATGAAAATTATCAATTAAACAACTTTAAAAATCATGTTCAACTCAAGTATTTCAAACTTTTTAGGCCAAAAAATTGACAATACAAAGGACTGCGCCCTGCAAAAAATAATAGCATTGCATTAAAAAAGCTTTAAAGTTACATGAAAATTATCAATTAAACAACTTTAAAAATCATATTAAACTCAACTATTTCAAACTTTTTAGGCCAAAAAATTGACAATACAAAGGACTGCGCCCTGCAAAAAATAATAGCATTGCATTAAAAAAGCTTTACGCAAATCTAAAGCTGTACAAAAATTAATTGCCCAGTTAAAATTATTCGAATTTATTTACAAATAAAATTCAATCCACACCAAAAAACTAATCAGTTTAACTTACTTAGTTAGTTAGTTTATTTTTATTTGGTAACCAAGTATTGGGAATTCTCAGATAACAACTAATTGGTGGCAATAAATGCCATTGGTCAACGTCACTGGTCTGGTGATGAAATGCTAATGCGTCATAATCAACCCAACTTGTTCTCTGAATACAAACTTAAACCTTGAAATGTAAAACATGCTTATGAATGGCTCAAAACCTAATAGAAAGCAAAAATATGCACAAGACGAGCTTATCATTACTATTTATACGGAATCACGAAATTTGCTACTTGAAATTTGCTACTTGAAATTTGCTACTACGAAATTTCCTACCTGCGAAATTTACTACTCCGAATTATGCTGTAACGAAATTTGCTACTTTCGAAATTTACTACCGTGAACTATGCTACTATGAAATTTGCTACTATGAAACTTGCTACTATGAAACTTGCTACTATGAAACTTGCTAGTATGAAATTTGCTACTACGAAATTCGCATGTTTTCGGTAAAGCTATATCTCAAAACTCAATGTAAAAATTTATATTATACATTTTAGTACAAACATGTAAGTTGTGTATGTACTCCATGAAAATATTTCAAGGTTTTGGGATTTCCTCTCAAGAATACGATACTGACATTAAACTATTTTTATTGTTGAAAATAAAAAAACAAGTATAACAAAAATCCTATACAAAAATGTTTTGTTAAACACTTCATGACTTACCTTTTGATTGAGCTGGGTTGCGTTGATTTTTTGGACGATTTTTTAAACTATAATGTTAGTAGTGTAATTACACGGAGTAAATTAATCCGTTCAAAACGAAAATAATATGAACTTAACAACATTTTCACAAATGTTTACCTAATTCTTCTATTTTTATCTTTTTATGTTTAAAGTTCTTCAACAATTGTAAAATTGCCGTTGTGAAAATTTCTTTAGTTGTGATTTGATATCGTAAATACTGCCTCATAATGCATAAAACAACTGACAAAACTCACACTCACCAACCATGCAAATCATATCAAATAGTAAGTACAACGGGTAGGCATTCAGTCGATTACTTTTATCGTTTTTTTAATTAATGCAAGGTTGGCACTATTTGGAGCCGAATTTGTGTGACAAGAAAATTTTGATAATTAGGGATTCATGAGGTTAGATTAATAAATTGAATTTTGAGAAATAGATTTTCCGATAAATAGCGAAATTCGTTGGAGGAAATTTCATAGTAGCAAAGTTCACGTTAGCAAATTTCGGAAGTAGCAAACTTCAAAAGTAGCAAATATCCAGTATTCATACTTAGTTTATTACATGGCCTTATCAAAAGTGATAATAATCATGACAAAAATGTATGAATTAAAAAAATTTGAGTACAACTGAATGCAGTTGGCATGTCCGCAATTGAATACGTAATTGAATTCACGTAGTTATCTGAAAATTATTATTTAAGCTTCAGCATGTAAATAAAAAATGAGACAGCGTAAATTAAATAAATAAATTGCTTTGGTACGTAATTTTATTATTTTACGACAATAAGTTACTTAAACGTTAAGGAATTGCCACACCATATTTTTATCATTGGCATCGCAGTTGGAATATGTAGCGACAATGTTACTTTCTTGCTTCATACATCGTTTTGTTACCTGATGCTGAACCAAATGTTCTCCACTGTTAGAAGTTGGCACCAAATCCCACAAATGCCAAGGATTCTGATTGCTTGCATCAGTGCTGCATCTATCCGTGGAAAGCCGTCCTCCCTCTGCGTTTCCAGTGTACACGCATTTGTCTTCCACTTCCGTAGAATCAACAGAAGACCAAGGCG
The DNA here is from genome assembly GCA_036850745.1 of Homidia socia. NCBI lineage: Eukaryota > Metazoa > Arthropoda > Collembola > Entomobryomorpha > Entomobryidae > Homidia > Homidia socia. The sequence goes on from JAANSP010001229.1 coordinate 3,137, forward strand.
TTTTCAACAACTTTCCACCAGCAGGGCTATCCTCTAAAACGAATGTGTCTAAAGGAGTTATCGCTGTTCCACTTTCAATAGGATCGGGACAAGGGCCCATTTCCACCGGAGCTGTAAATGCAAATGGATTTTGTGGATGAGCGCATTGGTCACTGGCCACATTTTTCAGCAAATTTCCAATTTGCCTGCATCTTCCTCTGAAACAACGACCACCTCCCAGACATGGCGTGTTGTCCACCGGTGGACGCCAATGGATAAGCCACCCACCTTCAACAGGAACAAGGCATCTCATCGACATGCAATTGGCAGTATCTCGCTCCTCGATGAAGGCTGATGGATCGTTCAGATGACGCTGACATTGCTCGTTCATGGTGGGGGGTGGAACAGCGGAAAATGCTGGGGGTAGTGCGGGCTCCTGTGGTTCATCCAGGCGGCGTAAGCAGCTTCCTTGGTCGCTTCTAACAAAGTTGCCAACTGTTCGGTCGCTGCACGTGGAAAAGAACCACCGGAGGTCATCAGTTCCTCCACTCATAATGTAACCTCTGGCGTCACACCCGTCGAGAAAGTTTGGGTCGTCATCGTGTGGTGCTCCTACGACATGGGCTATTTCATGCGCTCCAACCGTCAAGCTACCCCAGTTCCCTGCGTCGTTGAAAACCGCTGTTCCCAAATTCTTCCTATTATTTTGATCAACCCAACAGGCAGCAGAAAAGTATGCTAGACCACCTCCCCATTCCAGTTGCGTATTTGTGATGGCGACCGCAACATCAAATTTTGGAATGGATGAACTTTGCTCATAAACCCAGCTTGAAAAAAGTGGCAAGATCCGCCCAAACTCTGCGCGGCCATCTGGTGCTCGAGCTTCCTCGATGAACGGTTGACCGCTTGTTGAGCCAATTACAATGACACCAGTAATCCGGAAGGAAATTTTGCTGCTGGGCAAGGTTTTGTATCGCATGTTGACATCCCAGAAGTAGACAGTTAAATAGTCTAGTATCCGCTGACGGTCATGGTTAAAAATGTCACCAAACTCCTTGTCGCAGACGATAAGGGTCTCAACGACTACGGGTTCGTCGGCAGCCAAAATGCCATTTGATGTGGTAATATTTCTGCCCAAGTCGACTAGAATGTTCCAGAATACAAATGAGACTTATTAAAAGTTCTTCCAATTAAATATATATATAAATTTCACACATTACTTACTGTAATCAGACTTGTCTTTCATGGTCCCAGGATTTTTTATTTGCCCTTCTTCAATCCGATTTCCGTTGACCACTCCACTGGAAGCCACATGCTTTCCTGACGACTCGTCCCAACGAATTCGAACGGCTGCTAGATTTTCTGGATCAATGTAAATGTCTTGTGCTGCCTTGGTTTCAGCCTGGGTAGGTATCCAAGTTTTAAAGGAGACCCGGTTACCTCCATTTGAGTTCTTTTCATCGTCGTTTACAGTTAAAAATTTTATGCCTGCATGCAGAACCGGCTCGTCTGTACGCATTATCAAAAGTTTGAATTTTGTCACCGTTTTGTGTAAAGTAATAATGCGAAAATCAATTTTATTTTAACGTACCAGATTTGGTCAATTTTAGCTTGTATTGCTCGGCTTCCCCATTGATGGAAACGTGAATTGGATCATTGGCGCCTATTTTGAATTTCAAAAAATAAATTTAAAAAACATTACAAATGGATTTCTAATGTTAGAATGAAATAATAAAACGTTTACCTTTTCCTGAAACAACAGCTGAACAAGCAATATGAGCAAAGACAGCGACGACCAAAATTCAAAATTTTGACCATCGTGGCCAGAAATTTTTTCTAGTTTTAAAACCTGATAAATTTTTTTAAACGTTCTCGAAAATGAATTAAATCTTGCGTTATTAGTTCTCACCTCAGATAACTCTGAATCTGGCTTTTTACGTGAAAACCATCACTATTTATATGAAACTGTGTTGTCGACGTGATTGATCTTCCCGGAAATTCGGTTTATCATTTTGATTGACACGCGTTTTAAAAGACTCATCAAGCGTTCAGCTTTATGGATATTAGATAGTAAAAGCCGATACTCGAAAATGTTGTTGTTTGTAAATACCTTGCTTTATTTGTCCTTGTAACCCATTCCCGATAATTAAATAAGCATTACATTCTATCTAATCAGTGTTGACGTTTCCAATTCGCTGTATAGTTTTGTTCATCCAATCGAAAAAATCCTATATAATTCCTATAAGCTTTAAGATACACTGTACCCAAACGGAATCAGCACTTCTGTTTTTCAGACATTTCTGATTTTTCTTCTAGAAAATGGGCCTTTTTACATGATGGTGTTGTATAGTATCCGTCAGGAGTCAAAAGCTTTCAATAAAGTTTTATTTGTTAAAAATTTTATTACCAAAAATTTAAAATTGAATTTTCAGTTTAATAACTAAAATAAAATAAATAACCGAAATAATTTTTTAAGAAATTGTGTGGACTAATAACAAATATAATCTATTAAAATTTAAAGCAATCTTTTAAAACTTCAAAGAAATTTATGTGCTGCTATACATATCATGTCTTTCCCCATCACACGAAACCATTCCCGAGAGTTGGGCCAATTTCCTGCAAAAAATACAAATCTCTGAAAACTACAAGTGATCATTCGGTTTTAGAACAAAGTGTACAAACATAACTTGGAATATAAGTTACGGTAACTGACTGTTATGTCAAAATATCTTGCATGTGATCAGCACAATTTTACATGACCATTTATTTTAACAAATTGAAAACCAAATTGGTAATAACAAAGGCAAGTACGCTGCATGTAATTCTTGTAAATTTTGATAAAGGTTGACTAGATAAGATTAGTACAGACTATCGGACAGCTTTCTTTATGAGTTGCGCGAAAAAATATGTTTTATTAGCACCGAAATTGGTTTGGCGAACCAACAATTCTGCAGTGTTTGCTTTTATTTTGACACCGTAATCTATTTTATCTCATCTTAACGAGCTGCTTATGTCAAAATAAACCGTTTTGTTCTGATAACTGTCAGGAAATTGAACAAAGTGATTAATTAAGTTCCAGTAAAATGTTTACGCCGCTCAGTTTTAATAATTCTGAAATTCTTCCTAGTAACAAATAACAGCGTACATAACAGTGATGTTTTGTACATACAGGCTAATTTGGTGCCAATTCTAATTAACGGTATTTCGAGTTTTTGTAATAAAAATTCAACCAATGGTGGTGACAATTGTTAGCGCTTTAAAAACAAAGTACAGGTGAGCGCCAAAAGTACTAACGCCATGACACTATTTAAAAAATAGATTTATGTTAGACCTCAAAAACGTTCTAAACAGCTCAGTAGAAGCTCAATAGCAACACAATAAACCAAGATGTTCTCACAAGATCCCGCGCATTTGGTTTTTAAAAATGAAAAAGAGAAAAGTGTGCTCATCCTTAAAATTGCTTGTACACTATGGGAATACACTGCAAAGAATTTATGGTTTTAATTTGGACCTTAAAATCTTTCCTTCGATATTTGAAGCACGGACTTTAAGCAAAGCTAAAAACACGCTAAAAGGACAACCATCAGGACCAACCATTTCCCCTTGAGAATAAGCCAGCCTAAAACAACAATATGCCAAACTAGACCTGAAACTCCAAAAAAGATATGCACTTTTCTTTACAAAAGTAAACAGTGTATGCGTCAAGCGAAAGACGGCAATTGTTTTGTTTCTTACTTCATTCGACAAAGATATAACAGATGTAGAATATATCAATCTTGGTCACAAAAATAAATACAACAAGTAAACATTTATTATGCAAGGAAAACCAAGCAGATAATTCAAATATAAAAGCATAAAATGGGCGTGTCTCTTTAGAATTCAGCAAGTCTGAAAAGTTTTTCTAAAGGCGTTTTTGTAAATACCATCTATAATAAATAGGTTTGAAATCCAAATCATGTCTTACACTTTTAAACTTGGTAAAGACCTTTTCTTAGACATTTATCTATTGGCAATTTTTTCATATCAGCCCAACTCTGTCAAACAACTTTTTGCTTATTAAGATGTAGAGAAATAACTAAAGTATTTTTGAGTGAAAACACGAATCACAAATGTTATTAGTTTGAAGAGAATGAAGGAATGGTTTGTGATGTACTAGAACAGTAGGTAATAACTACGCAAAGAATTGCGTGCATTTTTGAGCTGCTCCGTCATTCACCTATTCTAAAAATCGTAATTATTCGTCCAAATTGGGTTTAAGTTGTTGAATTTTGCAATCAATCAACCAATAAATTTTCAAGGATTCTATAATAACCTTATACCACTAGCATAAAACTATTAATTTAGGTTAATTAATTAATTAATTAATTTTGTATTGCCCTTCAATAAAAAGGTCATTTAAAGTTTGATGTTTTTACATTAAAACAAATAGCGTAAAGCTACGATAAGCAACGCAAATTAGTTCTTTAAATTATTCAAAATGTTGATTTATTTGCAAATCAGTGCCTTTAAATTAATATTGAGTGCACTTCCATTCTTGCAACAACATCCATTCAAACTAACCGAAAACAAGGGTAAATTCATCATTGACGCTACCAAAAAGATAGATTTTACATAATCTTATTTACAAACATAGATAAATATTGAAGTAAGAAATCAGTAAGTGAATAAAAACAATGATAACCACCGTTTATTTATAAAATACAAAATTGAAACCTTTGGTCAGTTTGTCAGGCAATAAAATCTAATTGTCTTGATATGACTTTAACTTAATATTAATTCCACTTCAACTCCATAGTAACTTTTGCAGGACATTTCACAAAAATGCTTGGACTGAATTTTGATTATAACGATTGGAAGCATCGAAGCATAAATATGAAAAGCAAAAAGATGAAGCGTTTCCAGAAAAAACCTACATTATTTTAGGATCCGCGTTTTAAGCGGCTGATTTTCAAACTTTTACCAAAAATTTAGAAAAAGCGCCACTTCTTAAATTTTTTCCTCCTTTGCTGGTTAGTCAAACCAAAACATGCCAAATATGTTAGCACACGATTACAAAAGGATGTACTGATACAGACTAGACGGCTGGAGGTACTAAGTTTTCATGTTGTCGTTTCTTCCAAATCCGACATTTCTCTTCAGTTGGAACTTCAAAATTGGGATAAAATTTTTGCTGCTCTCAATTTAATTCCAAATATTTAAGGTGAGTAATCGTTAATAAGAAATGATTATCATTGTATTACGCATCGACAGAGTTTGTCAGGCGGAAGGAACTAGACGATGGTTATTTTGTCCTTTTGGATCCAGATCAAAAGTGTCAAGATTACGAATTGGAACGGCTGGTGGATGTGGATGCATTATTCGTTCGCCCTGAATGGATGCTAAAAATAGCAAAGAGGCCTCGTTGACCCAACTCTGTTTTTATGCGACACCCTAAACCAACCCTTCTGGATACCTGCAAGTGTGTGAACTTGAAGAATCTAAAATTCAAACTTCATAAATCGCTGTCACCAGATGATGCAGATAAAGCGGAGAAATAGATACTTTATTTATGCGGATGTATTGCCAATAAGGAGGAAACTCCATCATTTGTCGTATGCTACTATTTATTGGATGAACAGGTTTCGAATGAAATTACTCTGCGATGTTTGGAGAAACAACAAGCAGAAATTTACCCACACTCGTACAACTTTTTACACAGACCAGTCGCAGTTACCAACCAGCAAATAAAGCATATTTCAAAACTAAATTGTCAAGTCAATACACAGGATAAATTGCTGAATAGTTATTCTAGAATTGTACAAAAGGCTAAAAACTTTTTACTCAAAGTGGCGCGTTTGTAGATTGTGAATCTACAAACTTTGAGTCATGCGACAAAGCTTACAGAGCCCAATACTTTTTTGACCTCTTCAAAAGTGGGCTGACACACGTACCTAGACTAAACGATTATAGGCTCAATATGTCGAAAACTCCTGATCTAGACACCGTGACAGTATCTTCAGATACTGACGACCACTCTACATCTCCAGGTGGTGCCGTTTCGGTATACAGACCCTTGGCTCAAGACAATCTAAACGTGGATTCCTCGTCGAGAATTGTGATAAAAAACCCTCCATCAATTACTCAGCTAGAAAATTTTGTTGTTACCATATTGTTCCCACCACTACCGAGATCATCGATCGTATAAAATGTGATTCTGGATTTGTCTGGGAATTGTCTTGTACCATTTACTCTCTAAACACCAAGAATTTGGAACATTCCATCACTCCAAACTGCAAAGCTGTCATTAATTTGGAATGCTTCTCACAGCTGGGGGATAACAACATGTTTGCGTACCTCCCATTTTATAAACCCTTGAAAAAGAGGATGACAGACTCTTCATGTGCAAAGCAATTGTAAAGTGTGTTGACATAGAGTCAAACTTCCAGGAAATAAAAACGATTTGACAGCGCTTTTTATTAGCTTTGGGATGGAAGTGGTAGTTATGAGTAGTAACTCATAACGGACTTGCCGCGCCGAAAATTTTAAAATCTTCATGGTAAATCGATTTTTCGAATTATGAAAAGGGCTTCAGCCACTGCAGTTGTAATGTGATTCCACTTTTTGATTGACTCTTTTCAAACAGATCTGAAACCGGAATTTTCAAAGCATGTTGTGCCCTTGGGGATTCGTACAGAAGTTACATGTCACATTACTAGTACAGGTTGAAAAGACCTAAGAGCTTTTACGTAATTGAAAAACGAAAAGCTGACTACTTTTACCCAATATGTGCGCAACAGCAATGCTATAGGACCTCATTGGAAAATGATTTTTTGATATTCATCAATAACTTTTTGACAGCAAGCCGGCCAATGACTGCATTTCAACTACAATCAAATGGTGAATTACTATTACTTATATGATATCATTTAACATGAATGGTAAAATGATTCAATTTAGAATGTAATTAAAATTATTTTCCAGTTTCGACAATATTCTCGGAGAGGGTCGAAAATTGAAACGTGTATTACAGCTTTTTGAACATTCTTAGTATAGGTAAAAGCAACCTTTGCATGTTTCTTGCTGCAAAAATCGCATCCGTATACAACGGTCGAGTGGCGCACATTGACATTTTAAATGGATTTAATGCAATCAGAGCCTTGCAGTTTTGCGATGGGGATGAGCAAGTAAGATGCAATAACGAAACAGGGTCTTTACATTCTGCTTATGATTATTTACTTTTGTATATATAATTTTCTCCTTATAGGCACTGTAAAACATTATTATAATTAGACAATACAGCCTTCATAATGTACTTACTACACTTGACAAGATGCTAGAAGACAAGATGCGAGAACTAAACCTCCTCATAATTCATTCTCTGTCAATATTGTTTTACCCAAACGTTATCGGGCAATCATGTATGTGGGAATACTCTGCAATGAAATATTGATTAAAATTAATGAAAACGCAAACTATTAATTGAAATTTATGTGTTTCCATTTGAAAGTAAATTTTAAGAACAATAGCAATTTATGGTTTTTTGTGTATATTCTAACATGGGCAGCGATGTTGGAACAGCTCAATAGTAGAATATTTGCGCTTTTAAATGGCAAGTCTACAGCAACAGTCATAGTTGTTATTAATAAGGTTCTTAATCGAATGTCTGGAACGTCCGGTCCCGCACTGGGATATGCGTGGAAAAAACTGGTTATTAATAATGTAAATATGACTCGGTACGCCGATCAATTCTGTCTGGAGTACAATGAGTGTAAATTCATGACACTTATGTAGTAAATTATGTTTGTAAATGTTTAGAGAGTGCCTTTATTATCCTTATCTTACAAAAATGGTTGGATGTACAAGAAACGATTTCAGGCATTCACTGTTAATAAAAGGTAAGATGCGTGTTCCACAATAGGATAGGAACTTCTGAGAACCAAGAAACATTAAACAAAAAAGTAAAGTGATAATTTGTGTAACAAATTAGTTATGTTTTATGCACCAATCGAGTTGTGTTCATCAACTCTACTTTGCTCATCATCATCATCACCTGCAGCAGCAGCGGTCATGCAGCGGTCCAGAGAACCAGGCAGCAGCAGCAGCCACCAACATCATACAAGCAACAGCAATGCTGGCTTGTGGTCTGTAACTGCATACGTTAGTATAGCAGTGAGGTAGAATGTAGGTATATAGGTAATAATGGTAATAATATAAAACAAGTGACCACCTGCAACTCGGGGTTCACTTTGTGTTGGCTCTTATAATAAATATCAAGTTTAAGCAATAAACTTTCCTACCACGGCTATTATTATTTGCATCATCATTGTTACATGCAGTGTTGCACTGCGCACGTAATATTGCATACAACTACGTAAAAGCAAGCTTAAAACAGTTAAGTCTAGTATTACTTAGTTTATGGAAACAAGTATATTTGTAAAAAACATTGTATAGGGTCGCTTTCATTAATTGTATTCATGGTATAATACCGTCATTAATTCACTTTCTACATTGTGTTCAGCAGCGTTTTTATTTTGTCCTTTCCAAAAGAATAGCACATACGCATGCCGTATGTTTGTAGGCAAGTAATACACATACAAGGTAATGGAAAGACGAGTGGTTGGTGGTGCTGCTAGTAGCAGCATATAATAATAAAAGCCATGTTACATAACTCTCTCATCATTGTGATAAGACGATGATGATCATGGTCTTATTTGGCTGCTACTAATAAAGACAGTACAGTATGATCGACCGACTTCTCAAAGTGGGAGCCAATATGCACCTACAAGTCACAGCCAACAGCATGTACTTCATGCCTCACCTCCAACTCAACAGAATGGAGTACAGTATGATCAACCGACTTCTCAAAGTGGGAGCCAATATGCACCTACAAGTCACAGCCAACAGCATGTACTTCATGTCTCACCTCCAACTCAACAGAATGTAGTAAAGTATAATCAACCGACTTCTCAAAGTGGGAGCCAATATGCACCTCAAAGTCATAGCCTACAGCATGTACTTCATGTCTCACCTCCAACTCAACAGAATGTAGTAAAGTATAATCAACCAACTTCCGATAGTGGTGGCCTACAATCAACTCCGGTTCACTCACATTCAAATAACCAGAATGAAAACCACTGTGCTCAACCGACATCTTGTTATAGTGAAACTATAGCTCCTGTTCAACAGATTTATGGTCTTTTTACATCTGATGCTTTACAACAACAACATTCATTGTGCTATAGCACTGACACTGACATTACCGGGTCATTTGACTCTGCTAATTTTCTTGATGAGTACATCCGATAAAATATTGAAAAGTGTAATAAAGAGTTTCAAAGACATTGCATAAACGAATCACTTTTCATTCCTGAAACTTTAATAACCCCCTTATATTTTAAATACACCATGTTTTTCTCATTTTCTCAATTAACTTCCTCAAGATTATTATCAACATGGAGCAATATGCTGTTTTTTGTATTTGTAATTATGTATATTATTTTCGATTTAAATATTTATAATATTTATACTAAAAATTGCTAAGCAAGTTACTACACTGTCATTTCAATTGCGTAATCATAGATAGGCTGTTTAAAAAAAACTTTTTGTTTTAAAAGCCACAATAAATACACTCTGGAAATTATAAAAAGGAACAAAATCATCTATAATTGTCATAACAATTATGTAGTGTTTGTACACTTGCATAGCCTGATCATTGCTCATTCGAATGATAATAATTTTGGATGATGATTAATGATGGCGGGATTCGGTCGTGGATGTGATAAGCAAAAGAGATTATTGACTGTTTCGGGCAGCGATTACATATCATGCAATGACCCATTAAATATATTGCTGCATGGTTACTTTGATGAATAGTTGAATAGCACGTTCATTCATTTTATAAATAATTTACTGTAAAGAACTGCTGGCATTGTCGTTACAAGCAAAGTATTTGTTTGGTGTTGTAGTTGAAAGCTTAGTTAAAACATTTTGCGTGTATGCTTTTAAATGCTAAAAAATATTATATTTTGACATTATATATATTAAATATTTCGCGTTCAGAAAATTTTTTGCTTTTTATATGGTTTAAACTGTTGGTTTAAAAAACTTGTTATAATCACAACTTTGAAATTTCAGCAACAAATAACTGTTTTAGATTTTTATATGGCTTCTCGTAATGTTCACAAAAAATTCAACCATCATACCAAAAAATTGTTAGGTATTCTTTACTACAATCCAGTAAAAAAATATTTTGAGCTTTTGCTTTTAAATTATATTGGAATTGATTTTTTAAGAGTTTTTGGTTTCCAAAATTCAAATCTAAAAATATGAACCTCCAATATTTTCAATTCTCAGCTCAGAATACATTTATATATCGAGGTTTGAAATTCCCTCCACGCTAAAACATTTTGTACTAGTAAATACTATTTTTTAATGTCAGCCACGAGTAATTTTTATATGTAACATACTTTAGTACATTAATTTTATATGGCTTTACATAAAATTCAGAAAGCATTTAATTATTAATAACTTCTTTATACGTTCTTTTGGTTTTGGTCAGTAAATATGTTAAATCAAGTGATCGCCTTATCTTTCCTGTATTAAAATAACATTAACTTGCTAAAACTGTGGGGAATAGTAAATATTTTTTCAGTTCACCACAAATGCCATAAATACTTTGCCACTTACTTCCGAATATCGATTACTGTATTCAAAATTTACACAAGTCAGTTTTCGGAAAATGAATAATAATTTTATTTGAAATTACCACGTGAATCTGTAAACGTAAACACACTTAATCCCATTGGATAATAACCACGGAAGTTTTAAGCTTTAAAAAGCGTTTCAACTGGCATGTTCACAGGGTTAGTATATGTATCGAATGTTTTTGTAACTAAAAAATTAAATAATAAAATTCTGTCCAAAAACTTTGTGTTACATTAAATTACCAATACTTATGTCATTTTTTAGTGCAAAAACTTTTTTCAAAGTTAAAAATCAAACCAAAATTCAACGAATTCATAAAAATAGCTTTCCTTTCAAGTTATTGTATGTATTTTGCAGAGCATAGATGACAGCTATTAACTTAAAATAATAGTCGTTTTAAGTGAATTTTTTATACAAGGCATAACAAATATTAACTATTTTGCATTCAGATAGGTTTTGGTATTATTAAGGCGAAAACTTTTGCATCAAAATCTTATAACCACAGCATTAAGATGCCAGCAACGAATAGATTTTTTGATTTTTGAATTGCTTTACGTAATGTTCGCCAAAGTTTTACACAACGCTCACAAAAGCTTTACGAAACGTAGAAAAAATATGATATCTTAACTAAAAATTAGAGAGTACCCTTTACTACAACGCAGCGAATAAATAATTTCGAGCTTTTATTGAAAAAATGTATTTTAAGTGAATTTTAAATTTATTAAGAATAGTCAATTATCTAACATTCGACTCTAAAAAGACGATCATAAATTTACATACCAAGGCTCAAATACATTTCACGCTAAAACATTTGCAACCAGCTCCAAACTTTTACTGTCAGCCACGAATATTTTTGATAATGCTATAACATTTCTTTTCTTGCATTATTTAGCATGGGTTTACATAAAAAGGTTTATGCAAAAGGTTTTGATATAAATAATAATTTCAGTTTGTAGTCAGAATAAAAACAACTCATTCTGAATTAGTGCTTTTGGCAGTACGGTAAATCAAATGAACGTCTAATACTTTCTTTCATTAAAAGTCATCAAATTGCAAAATACGTGCAAATTTCTGAATAATATGAGAATATTTTGCTAAGAGCGAGGGATCCGGAACACGACGAAAAGCAATTCAAATTTCAATTTTAGATAGGCGTGGTCAGAAAATGAAAAATTATATCCAAATAGTGACTACCAAAATCAAAATTCACTTAATTCAGTTTTCGGGAAAAAAATGATATTTTGATAACACACGTTTAATTACCTAGGTTGCCTTTTATAGCAATTATATAGTTGGAAACCTTTACAATTGAGAAATCGAGTAAATAATATTACGTTCATTATTGCTTTTACACATGAACCTAGCCACAAATAGCTTTGAACTAGATGAAAGCGCGTAATAACTTATTTCTTTATTATAGTTAAACTTCATAAGCAATGGCGTACAAAAATCAAAAACATTTATGATATTCCTCCCACAAAACGTACTTACATTTACTATCTAACATATTACGACAACACTTCAGGTTTTAATTTTTGAACAGTTAAAATATCAAAGCTGCGAGTTGGAGATGCATTTTCAAAATAGCTCGATGTGAATACAATAAAAATATAAACTTGCAGTTGTAAACTACAGTATTTCTTAGTGCTGTATTTCTCGTGAACAAAAATCCGTTCGTAGACCGGTCAGTAGCTAATTTTGCAGTTTTTTGGTAGCAGCTTTCTTGCAAGAGTTTTTTTAAATCTAGCTTTACATTGTGCAGTCCAAAACATTAAAGGATGCAGTAAAAAATAAAATGTCCGCATAAGTGTCCGATCAAAGCTCCTAAAAATCTAAAATGTCAAATCGTGTGTCAGCTCAACGTTTTTTTAAATGTCAACCACGTGCATTTACAAACGTCAACACATTTTAATGTCTTTGCATTATAATCAAAAAAAGCTTTATAACACTTTAAAGTGTAGACGTTAGCGTTAGCGGTTTTCGTTTTACTGCCCTTTCAAAACTGTTGATCATATTATTCCGTAAAAGAAACGTTGGATAGTGTACTGCTTGAGAATAAATCAACTTTCAGAACATTAAAAATGTTGACACATTTGCAAATTCGTGCCTACAAATTAGTCAAAATTGGATTTCCCCTTTTGCAACATCCTTTAAAATTAACTACAGACAATAGCACGTTCATCTTTGTCGCTTCCAAAACGGAATGGTGTAATTTTTTTGGGTGGTTGGTCATAAATATTTTCTTGGCTCTTGTCTGTTGTTACGACTTGCTTACTCACTTTGTATTCAAACGTATCCCTGATTATACCACGGAGATTGCAGCTTTACATATTTGTTGTGCTTTTGCAACTGCAGGGATAAACATCTTTGCTGTGATCATTTTCATCAACAAAGATTCCATTGAAGGTTT
>JAANSP010001230.1:0-16190 GCA_036850745.1 Homidia socia
TGTTGAACACACACACAAGTAGACAAGCCACTCAAACAATTCTGTCATTTCTTGTCAGATTTCTTCCCGTCAACTATCGTCATTTCTATCACAATTGCTGACCAATACAAGGGTGGTACTTAATACAAAAGTACTAGTAGTGTAAGTGCGTTTGTATGGTCAGTTGTCGCCAATCTGAGAAATTGCTACAGTGTCCACATGCCTGACTGAAGTGTCTCCAGTTGCCCCAAACAAGATAAAAATTGCAAATAGCTGCTGCATAGAATAAAATCTTTATATTGAAATAACAATACGTCTTACTATGTGGGAGAGTGAAAGTCGTTGCGGTTGTTCCACACGCCCTGTTTCTAAACTTTTATCAGTATTTCTAGTAGTTTCATGGTGCTTTTCACTGACTGGTGTCAATGGGCTTTGGTGCGACAGGACACCTGGTGTGAACGTACCCAAATTACCAGGTGACAATGGGTATAAAATTGTCATTGGTGGGGATCCGGATAAGTACATTCCGGAAGCCGTCTATACAGGTGAGCTATCACTTTCATATAGGAATTCAACAGATTTAAAATTAAGCGGACATTTTATTTTAACAGTCGGATGATTTATAAACTTTACATGGTACAAGGAAGTGTAATGATTTTTTATTGTAAGAACCTTTCAAGAATGAAGGCAAAAATACAGCAAAATAAATGCTTGGTTTCATTTAAATGGGTATTATATTATCATCGTCAGTCGTTAACTTGATGGGGCCACATTGGCAATTTCCGAGGTTTTTTACAAGCCATTTCAATAGCTGTTAAAGCAACAATAACAATCAATGTAATGTGCAGTTGGAATCCTTCATCGTATAAAACATTCTTCTTCCTTACCAAAAACAGTAAGAGAGTAACTGAATAATGAATTTTTTGGCATTCTCCTTAAATTGCTTTACTCCAGTTAACTTTTTTCGTTTTTATTACTTCATCTTCTTTTTTTTCTTATATTCTCCCCGTCATCAGCCCACTTTGTTTTATCCTCTCAAATGCTCTTTCACTTTATTCTTTTGAGTTTCATCGTGAATTTTTTCCCCTTCTCCGAAAAAAGATACAAAAATATTTACTACGCACGGAGAGATTGTTGCTGTACATGGGCTGGCAATGACAATATGTTTGTTGTTTTCCGTGTTTTTTCTCCTTTTTATTGGTTTAACTTTTCCATAAAGGTTAACTTTTTTAACGCAGCAGCAAGTACTTGGAGAGATTAAAGTAAACTTACTAAGTGAATTTAGCTCATCATATAATGACTACCTTGACACTCTTTTTATTCTCTCATGTACCAGAAAAGAGATGTGTGAGTGCTGGCTGACATAAGCACACAACTCTCTAGTGTGTATGCCAAGGCAGCAGGCAGGCAGTCGAGGGAAAAGAGCAAACATGAAAACAACGGAAGATTATTACGTAATTTTTGTGCGGCGCCATAACCACTGCACTGCAACTGCTGCATGTTGAGAGAGAGAGAGAGAGTAAAAAATCCATTATATTTTTCAGCTTTACTTTTCGTACATCCCAAACGAACATCAAATTAGCTGGAACACCTATACCGCATAATCAATGTGCATGGTATACCATGGTAGCATATACCTAGTCTTTCAGATGTACCCAAATCCAGATTTTTCCCATTAGTGAAGCTAATTTATTTATCAGTGCTAATTTGAAATTATGTCGGACACAGTCTCCTTTTTGGAATATAAATATCTATAGTTTTTTTTCTGTAAAACTAATTGCAAGAGAAAAAAGTTTCAAGTTCATAGGAGGAGCATATAAATAAATAGAGTACTTTTGCCGCTGCTACTTTTCTACTGTCATTGCATGACATTAAAAAAGTTACTTTCTCCCCGTTTTAGGCGAAATAAAAAGTTACAAAAGTAAAAAAGGGAAACCAGTAAAAATACCTAGTAATGCCCTGCTTGGTTTGCATTTCAATCAAATATAAATAAATGTAATGGAACTAGTAATATGATTTTGGCGATGATTCCATGGAAAGTCAAAAAGCCGACATAAAATTCATAGAAAAAAGTTTTTGCTCCAAACTAGCAGCCACCAATTTTGTATGGTGACGAAGATGATTTGATGATCATTTTCATGATTGAAAAGTAAAGTTTTCTTCCACTTTTATCATAAGTAAGGGCGTTATTGCGATTGTTTCAACATGAACGGTAAAAAATTTGGAAGTAAACTAGGGAATATGAAGCACTTTCCACTATAAAATCTGTCGTGGTTGCTATGTTTGATGATGACCGATTCTATTGCTAGAAACTGAAGAAAACAATCCCTGCAACTTTTTCACGTTCACCGTTCCTTTCTATAAATATAGCCCACAAAAATATATTGAAATCGTAGAATCTCCACTAGCACAGCTTTAAGCTTTACATTAAAAGGATTTTTAGCATGATTTTCTGATTTATTGTGACCATATCCTTGCCCTTGTGCTTTTTCAAACTTTAATGGTTAGATAAAAGTAAGCAATTCATATTTTCTTCAGTGGCCAGCTTTTGTTCCATCGAAGCGTGCACTTGAGGATATATTTTTTTCTACATCCAGAGAAGAAATAACGTAAAAACCATAGAAATTTTGTTGCCTGTCAGTACTTCACACATCATGTATGTCATCCATTTTTGTACTAGTACTTGCTTTTGCTAATATATTAGTTAAATGTATTATGAAACAACCAATACAGCTATGAGTTGTGAAAAAGTTGTAACAGCCAACCAAGTAATTAGATTCCACCTTTCCCCATCGTCTCCTTTGTGAGCCTACCCAAATGCCCAAACGGTTCGCTGCTGATCATATGGAGGTAACAACGTAACGCTCTACTTGAGGTACTATACATATATGCTTTGTCTACAAGAAGTTCACAAGTTTCATTCTCGCTCGCTATCTCCTCAATCATTTACTTTTTTTATTATGAAACAACCAATACAGCTATGAGTTGTGAAAAAGTTGTAACAGCCAACCAAGTAATTAGATTCCACCTTTCCCCATCGTCTCCTTTGTGAGCCTACCCTACCCGAATGCCCAAACGGTTCGCTGCTGATCATATGGAGGCAGCAACGTAACGCTCTACTTGAGGTACTATATATGCTTTGTCTGCAAGAAGTTCACAAGTTTCATTCTCGCTCGCTATCTCCTCAATCATTTACTTTTTTTTACCATTTTTGGTGTCTAGTGCATGCACATACTTTCTAGGGTTTCTTTCCATCTATTCCATTATTGACTCTTTCTAATGTCGGGTTTACTGAATCAAGTGAGTGTCTAGTGCATGCACATACTTTCTAGGGTTTCTTTCCATCTATTCCATTATTGACTCTTTCTAATGTCGGGTTTACTGAATCAATTGAAACATTTAGACTTTGACTTGTTCCTTTTATGCTCATCATGTAAATAACTTGGGTAAAATGACACTGATAAGTAATTCTTCTGCTGCTAGATAGGGCAATGACTTGTTCGGATGAAGATTGAAAAAAAATTGTCACGCTTATTTCGATTGTTTCAAGGAGTTAGATGATGTGCTATATTATGCAAACAACAGCTAAATACTAATATACACTCGGCTCACAAAAGAGTTTCTTTTTGCTTAATGTAGTGCTATTTAGTAAAAATGAAAGTAGTAGGTTTGATCGCGTTGGATTCATAGTACTCCTTTAAAACTAAAACCTGCTGCTACGGCCCGGTCTTTCCGGTAACTATATAATATTCCTAGTAGGAATTTCCTACTAGCATATTATTATCATCATGCTCATTTTTGAATGCAGTCAGCAAAAAAATTCACCGCCTGTGCAGCCTATGATGATGGGCTTACAATGTAAATCAGCAATACTCAATAATTTTATTTTCCTCTTGAATGAATAGGTACATGCAGTAACTGGCTTAGCAGTAGTAGTAGTAGAAAAAAATTCCTAACCACCTCCACCATTATCATTTTCTACCCTACTCCTCCTCCACATCGCTTTCATCATCATAATCATCATGTTACCTACTATATTTTATTCGACTGTGTTTCCGCAAGCATTACTGGAAAAGGAGTTGAATGTGCATAGCGTGTGGAGTAGAAGAAACCAAGGTTTTTTTAAAACGCCAGGTTCTGTTTGACTTGTGTTAGGGATATGAAAAGGATATTATAGTAGTGGTAGTATTCGGAGAGAGTGTGCTTATTCAGTCATTTCCACACGCCATTAAAAACCATGTGGCGATGACAGTGATTTACTTGCTATTACCAACATCCAATGAAATGCATAACGAGCGTAAAAAGGGACAGAGGGGAGCAAAGTGAGAAGCGAACGATATTTGAAGGAAAAGAAGCTAAAGGACTACTATAAAACGTGTGTAGGCTCCCTGATAAATTTGATAATGTGATGATGTGTGTGAATTCTAACTGCAGCACCCTCGTCATTTTCCTTTTCCGGGTATAATCGAAAAGTTTTACGTTATTTCGATTTCCAGTAGAATATTTTTAATAAAAAGTGAAAAGTATACATATATTTATCAAATCATTCCCTTCACCCGTATGATACGCTCTTCTTAAATCTCAAAGTGATCATGATGTATAGCCGCTGTGTAGCAAGCAAAATGTACCAAGAAAGTTAATATGACAAGCCAAGGTCGTTGATCAACTGTTCATGGTGAAAATGGTTAATTGCCGGCTGCTACGTAAAAGTTAATTTGCGTCTGTGTACTACACACACAGAGGCAGTAGGCATCAACTTTTTTTCGTGCTTGCTTATCTTCACCTTCATATAACTTTTGGCACATTGTAAAATAAAACGGGCTAATTTCTTCTTTTACGTTCTCCGTCTACGCTTTCTTTCATAAAACGTCTTTCAAAGTCTAAAACAGACTTCTCCTTGCTACGGTTCAGTTGAAAGTCATCGAGCAGTGAAGAAGTAAAGAGAGCACAACATGGCTCACAGTCTGCGCTTCAAGTTTTTCAACAACAACAACAACAACATATTATTAATTTTACTCGAGATGTATCTTGAAAATCATAAGAATAATGATGGAATGGCTTAATATTTTGGTGAGAGAGCAGTAGTGGAAATGGCAACAGCATCGGCAGAATTCTTGGAATCTGTAATAATCTTACTTGTCAACCTTTGCATATTTATCCTACACTAAAAGATGAAGAGACGATGCTAAAAATAGATTTCCCCTTTTCGTAATCTTATAAATACGTCCACACCAGAGTAGTTTAAATAGTCCTATTTGATGTTGTGCTAAAACTCACGTCGGTTTTTACAAACGCCCCTAATATAAAAGTTGGGCACTAAGTAGATCCTAAAAAAATTCTATACACACTGTCATTTTACACATGACAATAATTTAATTATTATGATGATTATATAAATATCATTAATTCAGCAGAGAAAAGAAACTACTTTTAAACTATTCGTTTAATGGTATGGAATATTTACACTTTTATTATGAAACATTTTTTTGCAAAATCTAGAAATTTACTGCTTACTGTGCGAAAGGCCAAAGACAAGTTTGGATTTTTCTCAAGCAAATAACACATTTTTAGTACGTAGTACATACTGTTCTTTATTATAGTATTATAGGTATGCATATTATATAGCGTTTACAGAAAGGACAAATTATATTTTAAGTGTCACTTTAATTTATAATGCGAAAGAGAGATATATGCCATTACATGTAGAGTGTGTTTTATAGAATGCTGTAACAGCCAGTTTCGGTAATTATTTCAATATGCACATTAGTCAACACATCAAATTAAAATGCTCTCTTGCATAACTGTTGCTGATTATTTTGCACTATGTACAAAAGAGAAAACCCACTTATAGTGAAATTAGTTTAACTAGAAAGTGGGCAACTTGCGATTTTCCTAGTAATATTCGGGCTAGAAGATTAAATTAAGTATAAACTGAGGTCTATATTGTTTTCTTTTGCAAAGCTGCTCGACGATGATAACACCAACACTACTACACCATCATCATGACATTAACCACATTAACCATTCATATTGCCATTTATTTACTTTGTATATTTACCCTCCTGTCATTCTTAATGATGTTGATAGTAGTAGCAGTAGTAGCTACAATATCAGAAAAAATGCTAGAGAGAGCAACAGAGAAATACGAGAAGTGGAGAAACTGCGAATAAAGACAGACGGATAGTGTGTCTTCTCACCACCGCCGCCACCATCAGCCATCTCAGTCGTTATTTATTGCAATGAAGCATAGCATGACAGTAGTTGGCTAATTAAATGCAAAACGCAGTAAAAAGAAAGTGAGGTCTTGTCCAAAATTTTCTCATTAGTGTCATAGAAAAATCGTCTGTCTCTCTTTTTCCTCTTTTCTATTTTGCATAATAATAATAAAACGCATGACATAGAAAGGGACACCACAATAAGAATATTGACTATGACCATTGTAGTAAGCAGGGGCAATAAAGCACATTAAAAAAGGAGGAATGCAATTTCGGGAAATTGGTTGGGCTTTTTGTAGAACACCAAACGAAAACAACAACGCATTTTGCGTCTTCTTGGCCAGAGAAGAGGATGTGATGATGCAAAGTTGTTATGTTAAGACAGACATTCTTTGCATAGCAGCCGGAGTAGAAGCAGCGTAACCGGAACATGAAGAAACCAAAGGGGAATAAGAAGGAGATCATGATAAACCCATGTGCTTTCTTTTCTCAGTGGTAGACGTCAAGTCAAGTCATGAGTGAAGAGGAGAAGAAGCGGAAGGCAGGCATACAGGGAAACAGAGAACAAAGCCAGTAATCCGGAAAAGAATCCCCCACGATACGACATTATCCTCATCATTCTTAATTTTACATTCAAAGAAGAACAAACAAAAAACAGCAGATAGGAGCCAGGCAGGAAAGGTTTTAAGTAAAACAGACAAAGGCAAATATTTATAATGGGGCTTCTTCTGGGCTCTCTCTCCATATCTTTCTTTAGACTTTATTCTTCGTTGAGGTGCAATCGTCGATGTAGTCAGAACGGAGGAGCTGTGTATGATAGGGCGCACCTCACCTCATTTGCTTTATTTTTTCGTGGTAGATTTTTCACTTCGATTCATTCAACTTATTAGGCAGTCAGTGATGAGGAAGAAGAAGAAAAGGAATAATAATAAACAGAAGGAATTGAGTAATGCTTAATACACTGGCATGGCATGACATGACGAGGGCATCATGACTCCTGTAGTTGATTAGGATGACTCCACACAAGCCATCATCATCATTAACATTTCGATGACTTGCTTTTTGCACAAGCTACTACACGTCTTCATTAACTGCCTACTCATTACTATTATCATTGCTATGGAAGTGTGTAAAATATTTTTTACGGAACGCTCTAGATTGTGAAGGGGAGGTTTGATTTTTATTTACCTAGGTATCTTTTGCAGGTTTTTTTTCTGCAGCACCATTCACTTTTAAAAAATAAAAAATAAAAAAGTATAGAAAATATGTAACGGGTCATTTCTCATCTTTCGTGTTGACAGGGAGGAAAGTCTGATGTTAACTTTGAGTGAAAGTGATATGGGTGGATTAAAGTGACGCTTTTCATGGCTTAATGTGGAAAATGCCTCTGTAATTTAATAATATGCGATAAAAACATTATTATTATATAGGCAAGGCATGCATGTGTGTGCACGAAGAAATGTCAGGAATGGTGACTAGGTGGGTGGTTGACATGTTTTGAAAGCTGCTGTTGATGATAACTTGAATGGTGAAGCAAACCAGTCGGGTTTCATATTCTGCTAAGCAATTAGGTACATAATAATAATAATCATCTTTTCGCAGTCCAGTCAAGTCATCCTTTGCAGCTTATTATATTTCAGCATTTCTTAGCTGTGTATATTTAGAAATCTGCGTCCAGGTCTCGGTGTCATTTTCATCATCGCATAGTATTGAATATGAAGCGCACACACAGTGAGCATTCAGCAAGAAAGTAAATTATAAATGTACATTTCTGCTTCTTGTTCTGGGGCACGCAGGAGGTGTTGATAGGGATGTTGTCGGTGTCACTTGCAGACAAATCCTCGTGTCTTACTTGTCCCCATTCATTTCTCCTAACAACGATAACACCAACAAGTATGAGAGCGGTGTACACAAGACACAAACCAACAACAGATTGCTAGCTTTTCACTCCTCGTCATCTCTATTCTATTGTATTTTTTATTATTTTCTCAGAAGGCGGGTTGGCTCTAGTGTTGCTGTTGAATAGTGCTAGAAAAACGACAAGAAGAAATTGTACCCGTCCAAGTGAGGAAACATGTCATAGAAAATAGAAAGAAATGTGGTGCTGCTGTTGAAAGGAGAGTAGTAGCATGTTCCTGTTCCCTCTGGCCGCCTCCATCTCTAGCTCTAGAGATGAGATTTGCGACAACGAGAACGTCGGAGCGTCGAGATGAGAATGGTTCAGTAAAAATTAGAGAGCGAAATGCTAAAAATTGTGTTAGGAGCGAGAGCGGGAGCAATGATGTTGTTAAACTTTCTTTCACGTGTATTTAATAGGGGCCTATAGCCTATGCATAAGAGTGTAATAATGTTGATTACACGGGTTTGCCGGAGGAGTCCCTTGCTGGCGGCGTATTATCACATTATCTGCAAGAGTACTCCAGTAGTAGTTGCTGTTACTACTAGGCTGCTGCCGAACATTTCAATTGTCATCATCAGACAGAAGCATTCTCGTGTTTTGTAGTAAAGCGGTAGTGGTGAGGGTGGTAGGCACGGTCGTTTTCACACTTTTCTGATTCATACTTTTTCATTGGAAAATGTGTGCAAGACACTTTTGGCCATTTTCCACTTTTCTCACTCTCTCGTGGACCTCAGCAGATAGATAGCTAGATATAAATTGGGAAAGGTGGTTGCTGATAGTAATACTGACGATGATAATGATGGCATGTGGTGGTGTTGGTGATGTGAGCAACTTCTTTGCGAAGATAATGATAGTGGTGCGGTGCTAGTTTGGTTAGAAATTTGGAGTAGAAACATGCTGGAAATGATTGGCCCTCTTTTGGCTTCCTCATACATCCTTTCCCCTTTTAAGCGCAAATCAGGGATTATGTGCTGGAAACTCTGTTCTTTTAACCATGCAAACACCATCATCACCACACCAGTACCACATCACCCACCATGATAATCTAGCTTAATGATGATTATAAGGTCCAAGTGTGCTTTTTCCTCTTATAATATATGTGTGCTTATGCAACGAACTTATAAAGAAGAACGTTTTCCAGCCAAATTTTCACTGAACATTTACTCGGCTTTACTGATGTAATCGCAAAGTTGATTAAATTTATTGGAAAAATAGATTATTATGAGTGGATCTAAATTATTTCACTGTAATCAATATAAATATCTTTTGACCACAGTTGTTGACATTTTTCGAGAAAAATAAATCCACAATTCAAATTTGTTTTATGTTTGTTTTATGCTTTCATTGCAGTGAGACTCCAAGGTCCTGGGGATCAGTACACAGTAAAAAAGTTTTCCGGCTTCCTGTTGGTAGCTGAGCCGGCTGATGCATTGCCTGAGACGTCCGCAGGAAGCTTCCAATTGGTTGGGGACTCCCTTGCCAGATTCTCAGAGTATTGTCCACATGCTGTAAAGCATGCTTCAGAGCTACCCAAGGCTGAAGTGCAAGTCCGGTGGACCGCGCCACCTGCAACGGCGGGATGTGTCAGCTTCAGGCAAGTTTCTACGAAAAAAAACTATTGTATTTCTTGAAAAAAAATCATTTCTTTTATTATGCAAAAATAAATAATAAAAAGATTATACGATGACAATCATAAAAAACAAAGCAAGGCTGTACCAGTAAGAAAATAACTTTATAGCTAAAATGTACTAAAGTAAATATGTAATATAATACGAGAGTATCTTATAAAGTACAGTTAACTTTTTATACTAACACACCAGAAAAAAATACATTGGTACTGTTAAGCTGGAAACAAATCTCTGCTGCTGCTACTACATATTTCTGGTGGTTGCCTGTATAAAAAATGGTGTCCTTGTCCTTCTAGAACTTGAGAAAATCCCTGGGAAAGCCCTTTCCTTCTCCCTCTGACTCTCATCGTTTCTCCCCAGAAAATCTTTTTGTCTCAAGACAACATGTTTTATTTTATTGTCCTGCTCCCTTGTTGTTCCTTTTCGGCTTCCGCAGCAGCAGTACTTTATACATGGATAACTGTTGTGTATGTGTAGGTGCGCATTACTTTGAAAGAAAATATGCTCCCACCGCTGCTGCACACTCCACAGCAAGTCAGTCGACTTACTCAAAAAGTCAGTGCGAGATTCCTGTATTACATTTTCTACACCCGTTGCATTACACTACTGTTGCATGGTTATCGTTTATTTCTTCACGCCTCCTCTCTTTCTTTGTTGATTATTATTGTACAGTTGCTCTTTTCTTTCTTCTTTTTTATCATCCTAACTGTTATGCTGGATATTATACTTTTTTACAACAAGGGAAATTCCTTTTATGTCTCTCTTTAAAGGAACAAGTCAAGTCGTACTTTGAGTGTAAAGCAAGAAAAAAAAAGTAAAGCAAGCAAGTCAAAGTGACAGACGACAACGTCGCAGGTCAACTCTCTTGTTGATAGTGTTACTTTACTCCTTCTTATCAATGTTCTCTTTTTTGCTTGAGCTTTCTTTTTTTTGCTCCGAATGTCTGTAACAGAACAGTGGTACGGTGCCATGCGATGGCAGCAGTGGAACATAATATAAGACATCTGCTACTTCTTCGTGCTCCCTCTTTTCTCTACAGGCTTCTCAATTGCTCTGGAATACAAGATGAAAATTTGCTTGGTTCTCAGCATTAAATCCAGTCAAACTTATTATTACACGTGGACTATGTGCTTTAGTCTGAGCATATAAAAAATATAATGATAAGCAAGTTTGTTGGATGCCTTTTCCCCATCATCTCATCCCATTCACTTGCGCTGCTGCTCTTTTCCTCCTGCTGTAATGCACATCCGTAGAAAGGACTTATGCACACAGAATTTACGGTAAACTTTCCCCATGGACCCTGTTGTAAATTAGATAAGTCCATAAATATATGGGGTAGCAAATTCCAACTTCCCAACTCTCTCACTTACTTATTTCGTCGTGTTCATGTGAATGAGGATATGTGGTATAAGTAAGAGAGAGAGAGGGAGAGAGAGAAAGACCGAGTCCATTGGAAAATTTTATTGTGACAAGATGTGGAAAAGAGATGGGAAAACCGGTGTTTTTCTCTGTTTTGTTGTGTTCTTAGGTTCGTGTTTTTCATAAGAGCCAGAGCAGCAAAAGCAGTACCGCAAAAGCAAGCAAACAAGAGCACACAAAGTTTTATGGGAAAGGCTTAAATAAGTCGGTGAGGCAAAGTAAAGGAGAAAAGCTGAAATAAGACAGGAGGCAACAGCCAATTAAATCTTTCCACTTTTTGGCTTCAGTCAGATTCCCTCATACGATCTTAGCTGGGAGGTTGCGTCGCCATTCACATCCGCAATATGTTATACTAATTATAATTATACGTATTTACGGTAATATATTATCCTTCTATACTTATTAGCTGCCATATTCTCATCTTTTTCGTTATTATGACTTGTACTTAAAGCCTGCTATATATACCTAACCATGTTTCCATTTTCCTTTTTAGCTCAAGAGAAAAAACAAACACAGATACTCTCATTTTCGTACGTCATCTTGAAATTCAAGGTGGAAAGTCTTAAAAATAAACTAAATTTTCTACGTTTCACCTTAAAACAAAAATGTTAATAGGATAAATGGAATCTAATAGTAGCAAGCAAACTGATAGGGCAGACAGAGAGGAAGAGTGGTGGTCAGAGTGCAGATATTAGATTACCAAAACTATACCAGTTTCGGTGGATGGCTAGAGTACACACTCATTAACTTAAATAAAACTCCCCTCACTACCACTGCTCGCACTCCTCCATCTTTACTCAAGTCCACGTTCCAAGTCTATAACCAGCAAAACCTTACCGGCCAAAACCATAACGGTGAACATGTTTTAATTCTCTAACCCAAAAATGGTAGGTTGGAATTTACGTTAGCTAAAATAGTTTAAGAAAAACTGTATTGCAAATAGTAATGCGCGCCTGCTAACTTGCTATTTTGACTACTAGGTAGGCATAATGGTTTTACTCAGCAGCAGAAGTTGTAGTAGAAAGTAGACGTCCAGTCAAGTGGCCGCATTGTTTAGTTGGTTTGTGTGGTGGTGGTGGTGGGCAACATAAAACTAAATGAGGCTCATCTTGGTTAGAAAATCACATCAAACTAGCGAAGAGAAAAGTGGAACATGAGCCCCTATATCTCTTTTTCTGCCCTTCTTCCTGTACAAAGCCAAGTCAAATTCCATGGCAAGGGCACTTATAAAATAAATATATACACATATCACACATATGCTCACTTATAAATTGAACTACATATATGAATGAGTAGGAAAAAGAAGCAGTGTAAAAACTACGTGTATGTAGAACAGTCATAAATCCTCTTTTAATTCCTTTTTCCTCCTTGACTTATTTCTTGTTTTCAGACGTGACACATTCACTCTTCTTCTTTTCTCAGCAGTCTGTACAGCTCATTCCTGTTGTTCTTTCCACGTGAAACAGAGAAGAAAAACAAGCAAGTAAAATCAGCTCCCTATGTACTACACTATAGTTTATTGTTAGATGATGATACTGGAGAGCGTACCTTATATGGAGTAGTATAATTTGAATTGCTGAAAATTGGAATGAGCTCCCCTTTCCCTTGTTTTTCGTGGGGTTGGTTGAAGTGAGTGACGGGCTCATTTTACCGTTTAAAGTGAAAAACAACAAAGCTATTGTGTGTAAAAGCTTTGCCTTTACACACCGGAAACGAGTTTTATCCTCAAATTTCTCCTACTTCATCTTCCCAACCACACCAGACACACCAACACAAGTTTTCTCTCTCCTTTGAGAAAGGAAAGAAAGCGAAAAACCGCATTCTATGCATCCTCTTGTAAATACACATGCTTTTGATATCACAAGCTTTTACCTGTCATCATGGCTGTCATCCTTTCCTGACAAGGTAAATGAAATGAAGAAGAAGAAGAAGAAAGTACGTATAATATATCATCATAAATATACGCCTTAGTTTTTTACCCTTAAAACAAGACATCAACGAAATGTAAATAACCAAGTCAAAGAAAATGAACATATTTAAGTCTAGGAAAAACCTTTTTGAGTTCGGATTTGATAGAGGAAAATGACAACCAAACAGTTGTGTCAGCAATGTTTACAAGCGGAATACTCGAATGAGAAACACTTTTACATTTCTATGCTGACATCTCATCTCAAGTTTCAAAAGTAGTGGTGGCGATAAAACGACAAGGCAAAGAACAACAACAAGAGCATGGCAGAACGACAACTTACGTAAATACCATACGTATTACACACATATATAGGCATAGGCCCGCCCATGTACACACTGCGAAGAAGGCACATTTACCAACTTAATAGCTGACATAGTGGTAAAACATTATCGTAAAGTAAATACAAAATACATATTACACACATATATAGGCATAGGCCCGCCCATGTACACACTGCGAAGAAGGCACATTTACCAACTTAATAGCTGACATAGTGGTAAAACATTATCGTAAAGTAAATACAAGAAGAATATTATCTTGTCGACTGTTTCGCTGTCAAGTAGTAATAGCTTCTTTTAATAAATCCCAGTATAAAAGCAAATAAAAGTTTCCTGTTTTAAGTAGATGCGACTTTATGTGGTCGTCATCCTCCTAGCGACATCGTCCCCATTGTCGTCATCCTCATCGTCATCTTCTCATATTCATATTTGTAGAATGGAAGAAAAAAGGTAGAATGTAGTTAGTAAAAGCCAGCACAATACTCACAATTCACGTATCCCAAAGGAGTTGGTAAAAATATCAGTGAATAAACGAAATGCGATACTGTTTCTACGCTCTAAGATACTATTATTCATTCAAATGGAATCCAACAGTAAAGCGAAAAAAAATTCTTTCTAGTAGTATTATTATTACCTATCTATATATTCACTACACCGAATCAAACCTTCTTCTACATTTTCACCGCTTTTCTTGGTTGGTGGAGTTAAAATATACTGCCCAAAAGAACAAACATTTTTTAGGATAAAAGTGAAACAAAGACAAAATGTAAAAGTTTTCTTGTTCATGGCATCGTATTTTTAATATGACTACAATTTACTATATGCCTATCTTGTATATTCAGCGAATCAGCAGAACTACAGAGAAAAGTGGTATGATAATATGCTGTTTTATTTTACTTTTTACTTTCCACCCACCAGACACACTTTATAGTTTATCTGTTTTTTATTAACGTTTCACATGGGTAATTCTTGCGAGCTAACAACGCATTATACTACTCTGCTACATGCCGTTCTCTAGACTTTGCAACTTTACGTTTTTGCATACTTTTCCATGGTGTGGTGATGATGATGATGATGTTAAGTAAGGAGAAAGTGGGATCGAAAGAAACCCGGAGATTACATAATGAATGAATTACGTTGTCTGGTACAAAGTTGAAAGTAGTAAATGCCATGCCATGGAAGGAAAATTGTGTTTTGTCAAGGTGGAAGGGAACGCGGCTTCCCTTCCGTTTGCCTGATTATATGCAGTTGAACTTGTGTATCAGAAAAAATGCTGTTTGTATGAAAAACTTAAGAGCATGGTTGGAGGAGGTGAAAAGATTTATGAGGTGTTTGGGTTATTTTTTAGAGTAGGTGAGACGCTACCTCTGTTCTACAAAAAGTATAAACTTCAACAACTTAACTGTTGAATCAAGAGTAGAATTATTAGTTAGAATAAAACAAATTCTCACAGATATATTAACTTCACATTTTTGAAGAGGAAAAAATTTTTGGCCAGGAATTTTTACTTTAAAAATCATTTTCTATTTTTAATGAATCTGGAGGGGATTCAAGCAGATAAATTAACACGGTGTTAGATAACTATAGAGAGAGAACTATTAATGTATGGGTTCTCAGGTTGGCGCTTACAAACGAAGTATTAAAACGTTTAAGGTAAAAATGTTGAATTATTTTCTTAAACAGGGCCACAATCATTAAAAACAAGGGTCAATGGTTTATGGACGATGGTGAACTAACTAAAACGTTGTGCCCAGAAACTGATGTTGGACCGGACGAAAACGAGACCGGAGAGCCTTGTTGTGCCTGTGATGAAGCAAAGTATGAAGTAAGTCTTCTGAAACCTCCTTCAATACTAAAACAGACACATGGAATATTTTAAACTATTTTTTAAATGTGATATTATAATTCATTTTTAAATATTAAATAAGTAAATATAGCCTAACATGATTGAAAAAAAGTTACATTTATAATATTATTAATAGTATGATGTACATATGATGTACATATGATACAATATCTTACTTCAAAAATGATACTGGATCCAACAGCGCACCAGCTCCATTTTCTCTTCTCGTCTTTCTTCTTGCTTTTGTCGCGACTTAACACCTGCATTGTGCCTGTGATGAAGCAAAGTATGAAGTAAGTCTTCTGAAACCTCCTTCAATACTAAAACAGACACATGGAATATTTTAAACTATTTTTTAAATGTGATATAATTCATTTTTAAATATACATATATTAAATAAGTAAATATAGCCTAACATGATTGAAGAAAAGTTACATTTTTAATATTATTAATAGTATGATGTACATATGCATATGATACAATATCTTACTTCAAAAATGATACTGGATCCAACAGCGCACCAGCTCCATTTTCTCTTCTCGTCTTTCTTCTTGCTTTTGTCGCGACTTAACACCTGCTTCACTACTCCACAGCTCAGTAATTATCTTTTTCAAAGCCATTTGTTCCTTTGGGTCTTTGTAGTCCTCTTCTACCCATTGATACCACTCTTCTAATTCGCCAAAATAAAACTCTCTAAAATCCTTATCTGCCTCTACCTCTGCCATGTTTGCCTTTAATTAAGAGAATTAAATATTAAAAGTTGGAAGATTTATCGCTGTTGAGGAAAATGAATATCTCGATTCTTAATTAATAACTTCAATTTATCGTACTATTATCACTACAAAAATATTACCCTGCTCAATTATTCTTTTAATCACTGTCACTACGACACCTCCCTGATGGTTATGTAGTTCGATTTTTATCTCTTATGTCAGATATTACCCTACATCAATCAT
>JAANSP010001231.1:0-16189 GCA_036850745.1 Homidia socia
AAGGTAGCTGCTATAACATAAGCATGTGTAGATTCTTAATATCATTATTATTATCTTCATCTTTTCTTTTTCATCTTCATCAAAAAACACATTTTCTTGGAAGAGTTGGTTGACTGACTGCGTGCAATACTTTGTCGATACATTAGAAGCGTAGCTACCTATTAAGGTTTTATATATTATCTCGTCCTTCTCATTCGTCATCATTCAAGAGGCATCAACATAAAAAAGTGTGAAGTCATCCATTTTGGATTCTTTAAACTTTAGGTGTTCATGTGGGAAATGTATTTATGAAATTAAATAACTATTGAGAACCATAAAAAAATAAAAATATGCAAAAGTTTTGCTCAACGTGTGGGTGGGCACACGAAAAAACATCATTAAAAATTGCACAATATTTTGGGGATGATATTCATCCTTTACACCGCACATTCTCTGGATGATGAAAAGTGTTCGATAAATGCTACTAGCAAAAATGTTCAGGGGAAAATTTGAGTTGTTTCTTTTGAAAGAGTTTTTAGCGCAAGAAAAGAACAAGAGTGATCATTCATCACCACCGCCACGATACATACTTTTCTTTTTGCTACCTTCAAACTTGGAAAAGTTTGGATTCCTCCACGCATAGTTTTGAGAAATTCATCTCGTGCTTTTCTCTTCCATTATTTTAGCGTTTTCACGTTGTGCCGTGTCGTAATAATATAAAAGTAGCTGTAAAGGAGTCTATTGTGTGCGTATGGTATTTGTGTGTGGGTGCCAGCCCAACTACGCAAGAAAAGAACAAGAGTGATCATTCATCGCCACCGCCACGATACATACTTTACTTTTTGCTACCTTCAAACTGGAAAAGTTTGGATTCCTCCACGCATAGTTTTGAGAAATTCATCTCTAGCTTTTCTTTTCCATTATTTTAGCGTTTTCACGTTGTGCCGTGTCGTAATAATATAAAAGTAGCTGTAAAGGAGTCTATTGTGTGCGTATGGTATTTGTGTGTGAGTGCCAGCCCAACTGGTTGGTTTTGGTAGTAGTAGTAGAAGCAGTCCGTCCGTCATGGCATATTTATGGATCGATTTACTTATGATTTATTAATGGAACAAGGTACCATTATCATCATCATCATCATAGCAGACATGTTATACTATAAGTACCAAAAAACGATGTGCTTTTTCTTAGTTTATTTCACACGCCTATTTATACAGAACATGTCCTCGTGTGTCGTGTCGCTCCGTCCACAGTATAATGTATCTTTTCGTGTACAGTTTTGTCACACGGAAATCTGATAACGAGTAACCTCATCATCATCATCCTTCTCTTTCTCTTACTTTTTGGGCAAGTTTTCTGATAGGTATGCAATTTAAACTTGTTTCAAAGAAGAAAACTTTTTTTTCCATATAAATATACCTTGTCTTGGCTTTACTGAACGAACAAGTTTCAGCAAAGAAAACTTGAAGCAGAGATTGGATAGCAGGGAAAGTGGACGAGTTGAATGAAGAAAAGCAACAGCGTTTTGTTCACAGCTCGCCTCTATCTCATTTGTATTCACTGCAACTTTTTCAAAATGGAGGTGCTTCTTCTTGTTCTCTCTCTCTGAAAACTTTAAACGAGCATCAGCAGCAAAAGAAAAACAATGGGATACATTATGTATGTAGAGAAAGGTATTTTATTCAATGATGATGTTATAAAGGTGGCTCATCATCATCATTATCGTCATCATCAACAACCAACAAACTAATGCTTTGACGATGATGATGGTGACGATAATAATAATGACGTTTTTGCTGCTCACCACGATCCCCGCACAACTAAAAAAGGTCTAATTTACGACTATAGGATTGGTCCAGTGAAGCGTATGATGTATTATTCATCCATTCTCCTACTCTCCTCTTCCCTCCTGGATTTTTTTCCAAAAGGTAAAAGGAATGGTGGTAAAAGTTACGTTGTTCCTGCTGCTGCTTCTAATGCGATATAGGTCTGGTTTGGTATGATAATGTGATGTTGTACAAGGGAATGGTTCATTGAATGGGTGAAATGAAAAGATGAGTCATCACATCACCCACCACCACCACACACGGATAACATTGAACACACCGCCACCGCCGCCGCCATCTCTATCAATATCGCAATCACAATCATCATCTCATTTTCCCTCCTGGCCTAGGTCTGCTGCTGTGGTAGCTGCCATACATCCTTCATCATCCCTTCTATTGTTGTCCTGACCGTTTTTGTTATATTTTTACCACTTTCCATACTGCTGCTGCTCCTATTATTATTAAACATCCCCGCATCATCATTCTACTACTATCTCCACCGTCATCGTCATTTACTCGAAAATAAATACATACGTGTGTATACACTATGTAGATGTTGTGCACTTTTTTCTTCGCCTCTGTCCTTCATCTCCGGACATTTATAGATTATATAAAACGTAGAGGAAAGGAAAAGGGAGCTTCATCTTTTTATTCCCTCCTGCTGCTGTTGCTGCTGCTGCGGATGATGACGATAATGCAACATTACTACTGCTATCTCCTGCTTATACAATTGTCCCCTGGATTTCCGTGAATTTATTCGAGTAGACACCCTTTTTAGCTTGTTTACGTGCAAAAGGAGAGGGAGAGGGTACGTACACAATCTGTATACAACCGTGTCCACACACCATATACTCACGGGGACAAAGTAAAAAAAAGAATTGCTCCACATGGAATGAGTTAAGTAAAAGTTGTAGTCATCATCATCATCGGAACATCATCCTCTCAGTTGGTTTGGTATAGTCCCGAGAACTTTGCAAGTAAACAGAATGCAACGACAACACCAACAATTTCAGGAAAAGGAAAACGGCATGACTTTCTCGACTGGACTGGCTTGACTTGACACTGGAAGTAATAGGATGTGATGTGCTGAATTTCAAAAAACGGTCAGGTCTTTTTCTCGTTCAAGCGTGTGAATGACTTGTTAGAGACATGCAATAATGTACGTACGTACACAAACACAATCGAAATGCATTGCACCAACAACGAAAAAAAAGAAAGTTTGGCGAGAGGAGTAGCAAGAAAAAGCTTTGTGTAAAAGAAAAGGTCACAAAAATGATAAAGGCTATTTACATCGAGACGAAGATGATATAATATACAGATATTGTGCAAGTACAAACAGCACACAAGTACCAAGTGTACATTCAACATGCACTCAAGCATTACGACATGGGCAACACACGACAAAAATGCAAGTTTGTCCCAAAGAAGAAGAAGAAAAAAAACGCAGTCAACCGAAGTTTACCGTTGCAGTATAGTAGTATCATCATCTGATCCGGTTCTTTCAGGAGAACCTTTTAACAAAAAATACCCCGTGAAAATGTACTTCCCCTCCTTTCTTCTTTTGCCGTATCATCAAATCCGTTTGCGTCCCAATTTTCTACAGATACATTTTTTTCGACGAGCGAGAGAGAGAAAAAAACCGAAAGTATTTGTGTGTGGATTATATGCATGCAAGTTGGAGAATATATAGAGGCGGATGTTAGTGCATTCAAATTCAATGGAGGTACACGTACCCATACACATGACATAGTTATTTGAATATGTTACATTCATCCATGTGTACACAACTTTTCACAAAATCGGGAGAGGAAGAAAAAAATGCTGAGTAAAGTGTTTTCTCATTTTTTCAAACGTGGCAATGACACAGATATTTTGTTGATGATTGAAGAAAAGCACAAAACCCTTATTTTGATAGTTTAGAGATAAAATACATTCCGAGTTTTTCGTTTTTTCCAGAAACCTATAATACCATTCGGTACGCGTATGTGTGCCTTTTTCTTTGATTGTCGCCATTGCCCAGCAAGTTGTTATAAGAAAAGGCCTGCTGCCACTATTCCACATTTTTGATGTAAAGATCACTTTTCCTTCCAAACAATAAATATAATCCATTCAAAACATAATTTTTCTACAAGTACACACCTCTTCAAATATGTAGCCAACATGCTTGTTTATGAAAACACACTAGGTAACATTCATTCAGTTACTTTGGTTTGTTGGAGAGAGAGATGGAACGATGGAAGAGAAAGGTTTATTGTTGTTAAGAGTTTTTGGAAACACGTCACCTAATGTTCCATGCATGGCTGGAAACAGGCAGGAGGGAGAAAAAAGGGAAACAGAGAAACACGTCGTACCAGGAGATTCCCTTCGTAGTACTTTATAGCGACAGCATTATAATATTCTGCACAGGAGCATGTCTTGTGGAAACTGCCTTTGTCATTCCCTACATTTGTTATTAAACTATACCCTGTTTTGTTGCGTTTTATGCTACTTTATTTTGTATCCACTTTTTTGAGTGAAGCAAGTATCCTATTGTCATCGTCGAAAGTATATGTATCAAAAACTATACTCTGTTTTGTTATGTTTCATGCTACTTTATTTTGTATCCACTTTTTTGAGTGAGGCAAGTATCCTATTGTCATCGTCGAAAGTATATGTATCAAAAGTATCATGATATCATGTGCATAATATTTTGATTCTGTATTTGCTTAGCTTGCATACAATATTATTTCATGTTGATGATGATGAACGTGATCCACTTTGTGCTCAAATTTTTTTCTGATGCTGAGTTGTGGCAATATATTTGTATGTATATATATTTATGAGTATTTTTTGTTCACTTGAATGGAGCCCTGTGCAATTGTATACACTCGCTCACTCAAAGGCAGCAGCAGAAGTCAGTCAGCAGGGAACAATCATGTAGAGAAATATGATATATTTCGGAGAGATGAATATTTATTGAGAGAAAAAAAGGCAGAGACGAAGCGGACGGAAGGTGGAAGAAAAAGCATTTTGTGCAGATATCAAGAGAAGATGATCATGGCATGATCATCATCATACATATTTAGGGTTTTTTATGTAGGGTGGTGTGGTGGTATATGTGATTTTTCCTGTTGTACACGCTTTTACTTCACTTCTGCTGCTCCACTGGGCTTTGTCTGAGTGAGCCCTGATTTTTCAGGTTGGCTGATCCCTGCTCACTCCAGCATGCATGCCTGGAAATATTCCCTGTATCTCCCTCCCCCCACTAACATACATTTACAGATACGTGTGTATTATTTATGCTTATTCAAATACTGTTTTTTGTGCATATACCTCTTTATCTACTGGCATGTTTGATAGTATTTTTAGGTGTATACCTCTACATCATTTTATTCCATTTTGGGGAAAAGTTGCTGCTTTGTGTACCTGATACGTTTTGATACTGCGAAAGGAACAACAATAATATATTGCTTGAGTAGCTTTACGTCAATCCGACTAATGTATCATGATCATGGCTGCTCGCTCATGCAACGCTTGCCTACCAGATCATACATAATAATCTCTCTTGGTATGTAATAGCACATACATACGTCATTGTTCGTGCACGCATCTCTGTTTGAAGCGAATAAAATAATAATAAAAGCATGAAAGCGGTAAAAGGAAAGTTTTTGCTTGTTTAAAAAATATCTTGAAAATCTTTGAAATGAACTAATATGATAAAATAACGAGGAATTAAATTTCTATTGTTGACGCCATTAAAAATTTCTATTACTGAGGTGTATTCTAGTTTAAATGGAGGTTGTTTCACGTATACACCCTTTGAGTAGAGTAGTTGGGTTGCGTTGAGAGGCAATTCTATAGCCAAAATCTGCCAAAAAAGTTGATAGAATGGGGAAGATTTTTGATTGCAACTGAAAGGGGTTGATCGTTTATAATTTTACATTTATTTTATTAGCATTCACTATGACATGCGTTCAGTTACAGTAGTCTGCTGTAGAATGGTAGTAAAAATAATCAGAACTCTGAACGTGCATTTTTTTCGATTTGTTTGATCTTATTTACATATGTGGCATGTTATCTTATTTGATACGCAGATCATATTGACTTTTTTAAAAGTACATCACCCTTTCGGCGTCTACTCGATTGGTTCCACTGTCCATCAGAAAAAAATACATGTAATTTTATTACAAAGAGACCATGATACGTATCAGGGGATAAAAGCAATTGAAAGGAAATTAGATTGTATGTATGCATCTTCCTGCAATGAAACTGTACAAATACTTAACATGCGTACAAATATGTGCATATATAACATAACACGCGTTTTTCAGTGATTAAAATACATGCATATCTACTCTGACTACTGTCACAGAAAAAGTTGAAAAAATTCAAAGGAACAAGCAGTAGAAAAAAAGGATATTAGTTGAGAATGGGATGAGTAGCAATAGGAATAGTAGTAGTCGGGGAAGAGGAATCTCATTGGAATTCTTCTTTGAACTTTCAAGTGTTGCTCTTCCTCCCTGTATACTTTTAGTAAACATGAACAGTTTCTTCTGGAAAAAAACGGAATAAAAAAGTGTATCTTTCTCTTCAATCTTCCAGTTAGGTAGACCAGCTGCCAGCTATCACCAACACCAAACTGCTTACTGGCTCAACAGCAGCAGCATTTTCATTTTATAGGTAAATACCCAACCGTAAAAATGTAAATAGGTAGGCGAAGAGCAGAAACTTTCTCGAGCAATTTATCTCTTCTTTTTTTTCCTTCTCGAAAAGCAAGAATTTTTTTTCTTTGCTTTTCCACTTGATCCTATTTCCGTGTTATTATACGGTTACTCCTTTTTTCCCAAGTATTTGCATCTTGTTTTTCTGCATGCCTGCCTGCCAGTCTGATGATCGTCTTTTTGTTTTACTACTCATCCCACTTTCCCTTCTCGAGAGATAAGAAGGAAAAAAAGTATAGCATCACAGGATAATTGGCTCAGGAAGAGAAGAAGCGTGAGAATGGAGAAAAGAAAAAAATCTTGTTTTTCTGCATGCCTGCCTGCCAGTCTGATGATCGTCTTTTTGTTTTACTACTCATCCCACTTTTCTTTCTCGAGAGATAAGAAGGAAAAAAAAGTATAGCATCACAGGATAATTGGCTCAGGAAGAGGAGAAGCGTGAGAATGGAGAAAAGAAAAAAAAGTGCAAGAAATTGAGCTTAAAAATGTAGGCAGGGGAAAAGAAAGAAATTTAAGTATCTTGATGGTGTTGGGAAAGAAAGTAAATGCTAAGAGAAAGAAAGGAAATTATAAAAAGGCGAATAAGTGAAAGTGAAGAGGTGGAAAAATTAGGATTCACTGCATGCTTCAATTTTCCTTTTTCTGACAGCTCTTATCATATTAACCTTGCTTAAGGAGTGAGCTAAATATAGTGGCTATAATAAAATAATGAAAGAGCTACTCTTATCATATTAACCTTGCTTAAGGAGTGGGCTAAATATAGTGGCTATAATAAAATAATGAAAGAGCTCAAGGACACGTTTTTAGGGAAAAGGTAGAGAATATAGCGCAATCAAACTAAATGTATATTAAAATGAAAGCTTAAATCAAAGGCGTATGCTGATATTGTTATTTTATTTTACATGCTTAAAATTTTGAATGCATTCACATGTACATGATATTTTGAGAAACTGTAAAAATTTTAATTTAAAATAATTTTCTTTGTTCTTGTTACAGGTAAGCAATCGGAGATTTCCTTGCTATCTAAGCAGTCAGCCATTACGCGTAAGAAATAAATCGCTTTAACTTTTTCGCGTTTTTTACACCAGAATAGGGTCAAAATATCTTTCGCGTTCAAGTAACCGTTTTTCACAACAAAAAAAGCATCTTGCCGTTAATATGACACATTCTCAGTTTATCGCATCTTCATTCATAATTCATAGCAATGACAGCATCTCCCAAGTTCTAAAATTACATGAAAACATAAACATTGCGAAAAAAGAAGTTTATTCTTCTGTTGAAGCTATAGAATAATCATTGCTCTTGCAGTTTTGGCCCTGATGTTGCGGATCAATTTTCTATTTCCACTTGCTATATAAGAATACTAAATTAAATAATATTCATTGCGATACCTTTTTTAATATCACGAATAAATATGCTTTTCTCCTCTTCGCTTTGTACATTATCTCTTTCTTTCCACTGGGAATGCTAATATCATCACTTGACTATAAAAATAAAAGAGGATGTGATCTGATAGCTGATTTAGGTGATTGAATTTATTAACCAGACGAAAAAGTGGGAAAATAAAATAAAAATGAGCTTGCCTCCTACGTGAATTCTCCAAGAACCTGTTCCCTTTTAAGACCCACGCAGAAAGAATGAAATAAAATCGTATAATTTTCACATGACACTAGAAAAAAAGCAGCAGCAGCAACATAGCAGTATTTTCAAATATGCCAAGGCATATTATCAAATAAAAAAGAGAGATCAAAGTAGCTCACACAGCTCAATTCTCATTTCTTCATCCCAATCACCATTTCCGTAAAAAGAGGAACACGTAGAACCGGTGGTATGCCGTGAGTTTTGTGCCGTGCCTGATTGGCAAGATGGGATGATGAAGATAATAATGGTAGTAGTAATACTCAAGGCAATATCTCCAACACATTCCTCTCATTGTCATCCTTCTCGGATATATTTGAAGAAGAAAGTGTGATGATATGCCTTTACTTATTATTCCTGTGCTGCCCTGTATCCTTCCATTCTGATTAGATTATTCCCTGTCTGATCAGTATGCAAAGTGCAGGACGGCTAAAGAAATTTATTGGGACTTTTCTCTCTCTCTTTCTGACTTTCAGTCGGTGTCTCCCTCATGGCCTTCTTCACAGCTTTTCTACAAATATTTCTATCTTTACGTCACACCATTACTACTACTTGTGTATGTTTCCTTGTCTCATTATAACAATTGAGACAACAACACAAAACAGCAGCAGCAGCAGCAGGGCAGACATAAAAGATCTGTGTAGTTAATAATAATAATAGTAATAAGCAGAGGAGGAAAAAAGACGAGAAGAAGGATGAAAAAGAGAGAATCAAATCAGCTAATAATGGATGATGATATGATAGCGAAAATGTTGTTGTGTGTGTATGGATGTGCATTAAAGCAAGGAGAATCGTCAGCATTGTCCTCCTCATATGAATAAATACAATACACGGCTGAGCAAGAAGAATAATAATATAATATTGTAATGGTAATTGTGATGAGGATGATGAGGACGTATACACGATGAGCCATATATATTTTCCTATTCAGAGTTTCACTTGAGCTAGCTGTTGATCAGCCTAGCTTAGGATGAACCGAAATCATCATTCTTGTTCGGGTCCATTTTTATTATTAAGGAAATTGATGCAGGGGATCCCAATAAACGCATTATTCTAAAGTTGACGTGAGTAGTGAACAAGGAAGACGGAGAGAATGAAGGTGGTATGCCATTACTTGCTGCGAGCACCATCATCATCAAGAGAACATGCTATACTATTATTATCATCGTCAACCTCCTCCTCCTCGTCATCATCATCGTCGCTAACCATTTTCATCACTCACATAAACAGGGTTACATATATACCCAGCAAATAGTTAAAAAACGGTAAAGAATGAATGAAAAACAGGAACAGAGCAGCATGTGTGTCCCATCCCAATAACAACAACTGCTTATATAACAGGCCATGCTGCCACAACAATATATTATTATGTCAACGACATATATATGCATGCATATATACATTCGTAAAAATAACAATAAAAAAGGAAAGAATAGATTGAAATGAATATTGTCAAGTTATACTGCTGCTGCACTGTTGCTTTAAAGCTCAATAATAATAATAGGCACCTCTCGCTCGTTCCATCCTTTCTCCCTCTTTTTTCTCTCTCTCTCTAACAAGCAGGTTGACTTTTATATTATCATTCATTCATTCTCCTGCTTTTTTCTCTGCTCCGTTGTTCGTTCATCGCCTTTTTAAATGGAAATTAGGGTTTTACTTCAGGGAGCTTCTCTCTCTCTCTCAATGAGTTTTTTCCAATCCCCGTGAATAAACGTGGGGAAATGAATGATTGAGTGAACGTCTGTTGCTGCTGTACTTTTTTACTGCTTTGCTTGCTTACTGTAAGCAAAAGGTAAACTTGACGATGATGATAGTGCCGATACTGATGATGATACCGTCTGTTGTTTAGCTGGAATTTTCTATTGACTTGACATCATCCCGTGTTACAGGCACGCCAAATAATGCCACTTTAATAATAGTAGTGATCATGGCCTACAGGGATTCTCCCATCACAAATAGAATGGCGGAGCCCAAAGTAAAATTCGAGGATCACCACGATCACGTATAAAAAGTAATAAGAAAAGAGGGACATGTATGCATGCAAGCAAGCCAGTCTTTACTTTTGGGTTACAGGGACAAAAAGTAAGCCAACCAAAAAAGAAAGAGAAGAAAAAAACAGTTTATTGCTCATCATCAATGTGTGTGTGTGTATCAGTAATCATGATCGTCATTCCGCTTTTGCCGTCGTCTCGTAATGATCAAAAGCGCTGATGAGGGATCAAGTCGGCAACTCTGCCGTGTATAAAATTGTACGGCAGCAGCAGCCCAGTGGTAGCCGACAGGGGAATTTTGTTGGTGGTGGCGTCGGTGTTGTAGCTGTTGTTGTTATTTCCAGCAGCAAAACCTTTTTTTATACTGCTGCTCCATACATAGTGAGCACACAAAAGTAAAAAAAAGATTTAATATAGGATGGTGGGATGGTACGGTGATGGGATATTCTGGCGTACGGTGAAACACAACACAACAGACCAAACGTTGTAGTAGGATTTAGGGTTTATGGTCCGTGGAATAAAAATTTCTCAGGCGGAAGCACCGTACTACTTTGAACGTATGTACCGACCAACAGAGGTATGCCAATGCCAATCTTAATGGAAATTGGGAGAAGAGAGAGAGAGGAGGACACGACATGCAAAAAGCAATCATCCTATCGTTCCAATCCATTTTAGTATGGTGAAGTAATAATCAAGATAACAATGAGATGAGAAGGGGTTGCTCTGATGCTTCTCTCTTTTTTCTGCTGCTCCACATTTATATTACTTTGATCATAATGGTGATCATCATCAGAAAAAAAGCATATATTTTTTCTTCTATTTTTTGGGAGCAGCACCCATGTATGCATTGCTTGATAGTAGTAAAATACGATTGGTATGTATTTTTATGCATTTTTTTCTTGTTGGGGTTTTCGGTTTAGCATTTTTATCACTTTGTGCCATCAACCTTGGAGCATTGAATTAAAATTGAGTGGGGAAATGTATTGGAGAAAAAAATGCTGCTTAAATAAAGGTCCTGCTGCAGACACTTTGTGCCATCAACCTTGGAGCATTGAATTAAAATTGAGTGGGGAAATGTATTGGAGAAAAAAATGCTGCTTAAATAAAGGTCTTGTACACTTGCTGTAGCATACGAGGGGTTTTTTCTGTGTATTTGATAACAATATTTAATGACAAGGATACATTTACGGTGCGGTTACGCCACAAGAAGAAGAGAAGAACGAGGAAGGTGTATAGGTGAACTACGGAGATGAGCTCAGTGAAACTTGGGGAGAGAGAGGGTGAATGCATGCGTATCATCGTCAATAGAGAACTCTTTAGTTAGATTACACTTGTGCTGCTGTTGCTGCTGCTTACTACAGTACCGCCTTATGCCATACTAAATGGAACGGATTATCATCAGCATTGCTTTTATTTTATAGCAGACAGACAGCACCATTTTAATAGTGATTGTGTGATGCTGTTTTTTTCGGGCAGACTATATAATAACACGTAATAACAATGGCATTGGTAATAAAACCTATTTTATGAAACCATTTTAATAGTGATGGTGTGATGCTGTTTTTTCGTGCAGACTATATAATAACACGTAATAACAATGGCATTGGTAATAAAACCTATTTTATGAGGACAAGCGTGAAATGCTAATAATTTTTACACGTACACGACGTGTGCGCGCACAAATCCTATTTTGTGCATACCATTCTCCCAAATTCAAAATAGTGTGATGTGAAATGTAAATCGGCTGCCACCTTCATCAGCAGCATCATGGTTTTCATTACGTAACTCATAAATCATGTAATTGACTGTGTGCTATTTAGCAGCAGCAGCAGCAGCAGAGAGAGATTTTCTCATTGAAAATTCTCCAATAATTATTATGCCGATGTGAAGTTGGAGTAAATAATGTGCATGTTTATATGACAAAGCAGTAAAAGTAAATGGGGTTGCTTCTCAGACTGCACAACAGAGAGAATGACAGAATATTTACGCTTTTTCAGGGTAATAATCCCCTTTGGCTATATTCATGACACGAAACGAAGGCTACGTTATTATGTCAATAATTAAAATATTTTAGGGTGCTCTTTAAAAAATGTCGATAATTTTATATGCTAGCTCACTGCAGAGACATAATGTTTTCT
Source organism: Homidia socia (assembly GCA_036850745.1). NCBI lineage: Eukaryota > Metazoa > Arthropoda > Collembola > Entomobryomorpha > Entomobryidae > Homidia > Homidia socia. Next base: position 12,270 of record JAANSP010001231.1, read on the forward strand.
ACCTATTTAGCTGATAGTCGATTTCAATGGAAAATATAGGCTATACGAAGATACAAAATGAGGATAACACAGCTACTATAACTGCTGCTGTAACAAAAAGCGATTGTGTCCGTGTCATACGTACTCTCTCTCTCTCTCTCTCACGCGAAGCGACAACGGTGAACGAGCACATTCATTCCGGACATATAGGTACGACAAGGAGAACATTACAACATGACACACGGTGTGTTATTCCATGCCTTTTATGATTTATGAGGAGAAATAAAATGCAATGTATCAGCTGAAGGGAGCAAGAGATTTGACTCCATTTTTTACAATAACGGCTTCTACCTTGCTTCTTCTTGTTCTCTCCGTATTGCTCGGGCAACACAGCCTTCTCTCCTGTCTTCCTGCTTTCCAGAAATAGCAATGCTCCTTGCCTCTCTCTCTCTGTTTCCTTTTACAACCAAAATACTACTACTTTTTTGTTTCCTGTTTCTACTCTACACATTTTGCTACCACCACTACAGTCACAACTTTTTTTCCTTTTACGTTTCCTGTATTCATTTCACAATAATATTAATATTGCCAGTTTTCTCCTAGGAGTATGATATAGAAGGTGGCTCTATACTTGTACCTTACTTGCATGTGAGGCTATGTACATATTTATCCGAAAATGATTATAAATATTATTTTCGATATTTCCAAGCCCATGTGTTTGTGAGCGCACAACATTCACATGTGTTCTCTCTCCTGACGCCCTGTCCTCCTGTCATACTTTTCACCGTGGAAAAGGAGAAAAGCTATACTGCACCAACCAAGAACAGCAATAAAAGGAGGAGAGGTCCACCGCCTCTTTTTCCTCCTGCAATAACACACACCACACACACCTACATTTATACCAATGCCATATATGTAACATGCAGTTTCTCTCTATAGAATTTATACTCACTTTTTAACTAGCAGCAACAATAATAAGGTACACACACAGATGTGACCGTGACGGTGATGTCGTTGGTCTTCTTGATGGTGGTGATGAATAGAATTTATACTCACTTTTTAACTAGCAGCAACAATAATAAGGTACACACACAGATGTGACCGTGACGGTGATGTCGTTGGTCTTCTTGATGGTGGTGGTGATGTTATATGCGGACTCTGTTTTGCCTGTAGCTACCACACACCGAATATTGTTATTATTGGAAACAGAGAGCATGTATAAAAGCCGCGTGTCCTGTCTTGTCCAAAAAAATAAAAACTAGTCTTTATAGCTATACTACCCCACCACACCGTTGTATTTTCTTCTCTCTCTCCCTTGTTGTTGTCGACTTTCATACTTGTTCTCCAACACTTGTTCTCCTCTCCACAAGTCCATCTGTAATAATATAGCTTGTTGTAAATTGCAAGTTGAAAACAGTCCTGTCGACTTTTCTCTCCTGCTCTTTCTTTCTTTCCTTTTCTCGCCACCGTGAAAAGTAAAATTGGATATAATATTATTGCTCTGGTGTGCTCATGAAAATGTCTGTCCGTGGTACCGTTTATGATCCCTTCTGAATTGTCCTCTCTCTCTCTCTCTTTCTACTTGTCTGGGAACAATATAAATGTATATATATGCGCTTTCCACTTTTTACCTAGACACAAACAAGCTTTTATTAATATTGTTATTATTGGAAAAAACCTGGGAAGCACAATATAATAATGCAATGCTTCTTCATCATGTTTTCTCGTGTGACGACGACAATGCAAAAGTAGAAATTTATATGGTTTGTCAACTCTCTATACCATTTTCTCCAATCGGAGGAATAAAAGGGAAGGGAATAAAAGAAAAAAAGAGAGTGGAGAAAATGTTGTTGGATATGGAATATGTGAACTGCACGAGTGAGAGCTACTACTCTCGTAATAATAATAATATTCTAGCTAGTTAGTTTATAGGAGAAGAGCACACGGCGACTCACGCGATTGCCCCAGGTGGCTCACAGTTTCTCTCGCAGCTCACTCACTCCATTTGATATTATAAATGTAACCAGATATACTCACATATGCACACTTGCACCGCACACACACGCAGCAGCAGCAGCAACACAATGGACAGAGAAAATATAAGTCGGAGGACACTTGACACTTTGCATGATGAATGGCTTTCCCTAAGAGATTTATAAGTCCCTTTCCGTTTCAGCTCGATATTCCCTCTCTCTCTCTCCAAAACTTATATAACATTACACACTTTTGCTTGCTCGCTATATCTATACGATACGATGATGATGGTGATGTGATGGTCTGAAAATTTTTGAAAGAGGAAGAATATGAACCATATCATCGTCATGATCGTCGTCATCATCATCATCCTCATATCATATCGCTTGTTAAATTCACGATCACGGTGCAAAACTCTCTACCACCGAGTTCAGTTAAAAGAGAGAGAGGCTCTTGGGTTTCCTTTACCACCATTCATCTGCATACAAACTTGCTACCTTATTATTATATGTATATTTTACAACTTGCCACATGACGAGGTAGATTTCCGCTGGTGTTGAACTGAACACAGAGACAGAAAGTGAGAGCAAAGTAATCACACACGTTTTCCCACCATTTCCTTCTCTCTTTCCACTCTCTCTCCCTTTTTCCTTTCAAGAGTAGGTATACCTCTACTATTACTTCTACCTATGAAACATTTAAAAGTTTTTTTAGAGAAGAAGAAGAAAAGTAGGAAATGGAGTTGTGTGTAGTGGTCCAGAGATATGAATGATGTTCCATATATTATGTAATGTTTGGAAAAGGAGAAGAGCACACCAGAAAACGGTGACGGTGATATGTCTGTCTCAGTGAGTGTCGCCTCTGATCTCATATCAAAAACTTGTCTCGTTGCTTCTGGTCACAACACCGTAGCACCACCAGTGTCCTCGTCCTCCTTGCCTCTTCTTCTTCTTCTTCTCGTGTTATGTTCCTTTACCTACGCAAACACATGACCAGTAAGATGGCGATGATGCTAAAACATTTTGGAAATGCCATCTCATCTTCTTGCTCCTCTTTCTCGGAGAAACTTTTTATTTTTTTCTTCATCCCTTTTCAAGAAATGGATTAATATTGCTATTTGTTATGAATGTATAACCATAATAATAATAGTAATAATAATATACTGTTCAACTTTAGTCCATAAAGTATGCATAAATGCTTGGAATACTTGCACAACTTTTTTGTGCTCGATTTTATCTCTCTCGTTTCCTCTGCAAGCAATATAATATCGTCCATATCACCAACCACCACCTCAGGTCATTTCTTATTCCACACGGAAACTTTTCTCTTCCCTAATGCATTTTACCTTGTGTACATAAAAAATGTTCAGTGGTAAAAAAACAAGTCAAGTAGAAAAGGAAAAAGAAGAAGGAGATCATGTCCACCATCATATATTATTAGGATGGTGACGGTGATATGGATAAATCCGATTTTCACATATTTACTTTTATCCGCTCTTCCTCCTTGAGCGTACCTTCTTTGCTGCTGACGTGGTCACCGTATATAGGTATATTTTTATCTGCTTTTTTCCAACAGCAAGAAAGAAAACACATATAAAGGTAGGGAGCTGCTGTAACATTTTTCAAGATAAGATGACCAGTCAATAATAATCATAAAAGAACACTTGGGCATAAACGAATTTTTTGACATTCGTGAAGTGTAAAGCGAAGGAAAAAAGAAAATCGATCGCGCTTTTCTTCTTCTTATCTTCATTTTATTTTGACTGGTTGTGTAAATGCATCTGCTACATATTATTATCACCGAGTCCATCAAAAAACAAGTAAACAGTGCAAAGTCCTCTGAAAATTACGTAGAGCCATAAAATGCTCAAAACTGCGTAAAACATTTACGCAGCAGCAGCAGGGCCAAAATCAGCATCATATTATATTATTCATCCAATCCAACCTCCAAGGCAGACAGGTTTATTG